>PVHP010020432.1:0-30617 GCA_004024765.1 Zapus hudsonius | reverse complement strand
GGCGGGCGGGCGGGCGAGCGAGCGAGCTGGGCCCCGCGGGCGCCGGGACAGCCGGCTGGCACCATGGAGCCCGCCGTGTCGCTGGCCGTGTGCGCGCTGCTCTTCCTGCTGTGGGTGCGCGTGAAGGGGCTGGAGTTCGTGCTCATCCACCAGCGCTGGGTGTTCGTGTGCCTCTTCCTGCTGCCGCTGTCGCTCATCTTCGACATCTACTACTACGTGCGCGCCTGGGTGGTGTTCAAGCTGAGCAGCGCGCCGCGCCTGCACGAGCAGCGCGTGCGGGACATCCAGAAGCAGGTGAGCGCCCGCCCGGGGGGAGGGGCTCCGATCGCGGACTAGGGGTACTGGGGCTCCCCGATCGCGGACTAGGGATACTGGGCCTCCCCCATCGCGGACTAGGGGTACTGGGGCTCCCTGATCGCGGACTAGGGGTACTGGGACTCCCCGATCACGGACTAGGGGTACTGGAGCTCCCTTATCGCGGACTAGGGGTACTGGGGCTTCCCGATCACGGACTAGGGGTACTGGGGCTTCCTGAGCATGGAGTAGGGTCAGCAGGGGTGCCGGGGCATCTAACACCACCTTCCCCAGAGGGGCAAGGCATGCTCAGTCCCTGCACTGAAGGGCAGGTGTGCAACAGTTAGGTAATTCTCTCCAGGCCACAGCATTCCAGAGGAGGAAAGGTTTCCAGTAAGTGGATCTTGGAAGTTTGGGGGGGTACTTAGAGAAGGTGTGTCAGGTGAAGTGGGCTTGGAAGTTTTGTGGGGGGTGGGTTGCTAAGAGTAGGTGTGTCAGGTGGGGTGGGCAAAGGCCAGCAAGCTGGAGAGGGGGCAGACCCTGGGGAAGAAGTCAGTTTGGAGGGGGCATTAGGTTAGGAATGAAAGTTTGTTTTGTAGCTTTGAGAACACCTTTAGAATAGAGGGCTAAAGTGAGGTTGCATCCAGTGCTCCTGCTCCCCACCGCCAGTGAAGAGTCTCTGAGCCTCTCCAGATGAAGACCAGCTCTGGACAGATGCAGTTGACCATTTCCCAGAAACTGATGAGCTCACATCAGACTCCACAGAGCCTGCGACAGTGCAGCCCCCAGCCAGGGTCAGCACGGGCTCCCCTACCCCCTCCTTATGTTCCTCTCTCACTGGCATCAGGCCACAGAGTTTCTGCCGCCCTCATGGCAGCTGCCTTCATGTTCTGTTTGCTCTGCCTTGGGTGCCAGGCCGAGCCTGAAGTTGCTGGCATTTAGGCCTCCCCATGGAGAGACTGCCTGGCGAGAGGACAGTGGGGCATAGGAGGGCTTTGCACTGCTGCCCTGGTTTTTGCAACTCACTGTCTGGACCCCTGAGCTCCTGCATCCTCTAGTCTGGCTCTTTCTGCAGGTTCATATCCGTTTACTGCTGGTCTCCCTAGTCAGCCTGTGAGCTCTTGGCAGGCAGGGACTGTTATCTGACTCACCTCTGGCCCCTGGGGCCTGACTTAAAGCACCTTCCTGAGTGCTCATTAGCCTAAACTGAAAGGAAGGATGCACTGTGGAAGGAAAACAATGGGGCTCACAGAACCAGCCCCTGCCCTGGACCAGCCAGGCCTTGATGTCTGGCTTTATAGTCCTCACAGCCTATACCTGCTTTACTAGTGGGAAAAAATGAGGCTCAAGCAGTGAGTCATGTGCCCAGGACAACACAGCCCATAAACAGGACTGGAGCTCAGGTTAGCTTGAGTTCAGAGGCTGAACTCTCGACTCTTCTTGCCCATCCTGTTTGTTCCACCTGGAAAGTCTGCTTTGTTGCCCCTTCTCTGGGCCCTCCCTTCCTCTCTTTGGCTTGAAAATGTGATCAGAAAATTTATTTAGGCATTGCCTCCACATTCCAAATCCAATCATTTCTGATCCAACCAGTATCTCCGGCTTGATAGCGTCTACCTTGTATGTATGGCCCATGCTCCAGTCTGAATGCAGCACCCTCGCTTCCCCCCCCCCCCACATCTCTGGGCTTACATTAAGTCCTGGACTACTGTAGGGTTGAGCGGAGCTGGAGGGAGCAGGCAGGGGTGTGAGGTGAGCAGAGTCATGGAATCCAGCTTTTGTTTTTCACCCCCAACTCATAGGAATGCCTTTCTCAGTGCCCACTCCCTACCTCATGTGGCAACCCAGCCTGTGGTGTGAGCAGAGGAGATCAAGCATCTGTCTGAATAAGCTTCCATAGAAGCTCTGCTTAAACTGCTCGAGGGGGGGGGGGATGGCTCAGTGGATAAAGGCTTGCTCCTTAAGTCTAAGTACCCAAGTTACCTGGGGATGGGCCTCTGTAATCCCAGAAGACAAGAAGTTTCTAGAAGTTCAAGGCAAGCAGCAAAGAACAACAGCCCAGTGAGATCCAGAGAGAGAAACCCTGCCTCAAATGAGGCAGAAAGGCAAAGACCAATCTGAAAGTTTTCTTCTGACCACCACACATGTGCCATATATGCCCACACTCATACACACACAGAGTTTTTAAAAGTAATCATGAAAAAAATTTTAAATAGCTTGCACAAGAGGGGGTTATACTGACTTGGGTATGACTGAATCCAGATCCTCTCCCCTTCCATCTCTCCCTCCTCCTGCCATATCTTGGCTCTGCCTTCCCCTGGGTTGACTTCATGCTCAGGGAAGCTGTGTCCTTGTAAAAACTCCAATCGTTTTCTGGCTTAGAGCTAGCCAGCATCACCACCTCAGTGAAGAGGGAGTTCCTCCCTTGGAACCAAACCCATTGGCTGGGGTCATGGTCCCTTCCATAAAACTCACTGACCAGCAGGAGAGAATCAGATCTCATCCTGTGCCCACCTCCTGGGCTAGACTCATCCTTATCTGGACCAAGGGAAGATGGATTCCTAGGGGAAATGAAGAAATGGCTGGTATTATAACAGACGTGTACTGTCTTGGCCCTTGTTCATCTCTGGGGACCGAGCACTTCCTGTGTTCCTGACCCCATCATCCCTTGCCCCCTTGTGCTCTGGCCTCAGACTGAAGGTTTTGCCAAAACAGTTCCTTCCATTGTCTTGCCGGTCCTTCCCTGCCCCTTCCCTCCCATCAAGTGGTACACGAGTTAGTGTGTGTGAATACTTAGAACAGGGTTGGCATAGAATATACCTGCATAAGCATTAGCTGTTCCTTTGTGAACTAAGCCCATCTGTCCTCCCCAGTCTGCAGTCCTACAGTCTTGACTAGGAATCTGGGCCCTGCCAATAATGAACCGTATGACTCTGGGTTGCTGGAGTTTCCTTATCTGCTAAAGGGGACCACCCCCACTTCCTGGGGCTATGAGGATTCACAGAACAGTGTACAGTAGGCATCTAGTGTGATGGCAGCACTCTGTAGCTGGTATCTATCCGTGGTTTTTCTGAGGTAGGTAGCCCAGGCTGATCTAGAACTCCCTCTGTAGCCCCAGGCTGGCTTTGAACTCCTGGCGCTTCTCCTACCTCAGTCTGCCCAGCGCTGGGATGAAAGGCATGAGCCACCACGCCCAGCTTGATGGTGATCATTTTTATAATTGCTCCTGTTACCACTGCAAAGCCTTTTCTGAACTTCCCAGTTCATGTTTTCAAACACTCACCCTTCATTCTGCTTGTGCTGCGGAAATGGGTGAGCTCATCTGTGGGTCTTGCCAGTGTGGGAGAGATGCCCCGGGATACAGCCAGCAAGTTGCATCATCCTGGCCTCTCAGCTGCCTTCCCCTGCAAGCTGGCCTGGGAGCCCAGGTGAGGATAGCTTAGCCTTATCCCATGGTTACAGGTTCGAGAATGGAAGGAGCAGGGCAGCAAGACGTTCATGTGCACCGGACGCCCTGGCTGGCTCACGGTGTCACTTCGAGTTGGGAAATACAAGAAGACACACAAAAACATCATGATCAACCTGATGGACATTCTGGAGGTGGACACCAAGAGACAGGTAAGGGGGCTTGAGAAAGAAACAGGTGAGAGCCACTGTCCCCGAGTGACTCCTAGAGAGATGAGTTCAGTTTATGGCATCCCAGAGTAGATGAACCAGGCCTTCCCATGATGTCTTCTCGAGCCTCATAGGTACCAAGAGGAAAGACTGGCCGTAGCCAGTCAGGCAAACTGAGAACTCTGGGGGGGGGTGTCTCTGGATTGTCTCTAGTTCTATAGGAAATCACAGACTAATGTACGAGCAAAGGGAATATTTTATTTGCAAGGCATGGTGGTGCACGTCTTTAATCCCAGGTGAGGTGGGAGGATCACTGTGGATTCAATGCCATCCTGGGCTTCAGAGTTAGTTTCAGGCCATCTAGGCTAGAATGAGACCCTGTGTCAAAATGGGGGGTGCATGGGGGAGAACCTATTGGCCCCTTTCTGGTAAGGAAGTAAGCAATAGACTACAGAAATATCTAGGAGGAGGGGACCTTGTTCTAAGCTTTCTGGAGACTTTCTGGAGTATTTATACATTTTGTGACATGGGTTCATGTAGGAGGACTGAGACCACACATTTTTGGGAAATGAGGTGTATACTCACTGCTCTAGAGGGAGGAGCCAGAGACCCACCCAGAAGTGACAGCATGTCGTGGGGCAGCAGGGAAGGGCAACCAGGATGAGCCTGCTGAAAAGCCAGGAAGAGAGGGAGAGAGAGTAGAGGAAAGGAGAGAAAGGTACATATATGAAGAAAAACATAACAAGATACTGAGGTGAAAACAGGGATACAGAGACAGAGAGGTATGTGCCCCTTGTGTCAGGAAAGAAGTCAGAAGAAAAGTGAAAGAACGGCATCAGGCTTTTATGTCCATGACCTTTGGATGTGGCGGCCTGCCCAGTGGGAGAGGGGCTGTGGGGATGTGGGCCAGGGCTCAGGAAAGGAGACAGGGCAGCTAGATCCCCTGATGAGTGAGCAAGCCCTTTGAAGAAAGACCTCAGTTTTGGCCACTTGGTAGGGGGAGGGAGCTCTGGCACTCTTAACGCCTCTTAAAACCTAGCTTCAGGAAAAGGGAACTGGGCTTACATGTAATTCATGACTCCCAACAGAGAAAAGCTAATCATACCTTGAATTCTAATCGAAGACAATGCAATGTCTGACAGTAGGGAAGACATTAAAAACAATATACGCACTTGGTGACATTTCTTGATTACTGAGACCTTGGCCAAGTTACTTAATCTCTCTAGGCCTCTTTTGAAAATAGCCTTGTTGATATGTTCTTGGCATACAATAAACGGCACACGTTAAGATGTGCAGCTGGGTAATAAGTTTTGGCATAGATGTTTTGACAGGGCCGCACCCTTGAAACCATTACCAGAATCAAGACAACGCACATCCCCGGCATCCCGAAAGGTTTCCTCATGCCTCTTGGTAATCCTTTCCCAAACTCCTCCTGCCCGTCCTCCCCTCTCCCACCCCACCTCACACACGTGCTTTCTCTAATAAGCTAGTTTGTGTTTAGAGCTGGATATGACTGGAATCATGGGCTGTGCACCCAGTGTGAGGCATGCTCTGGGGACCGACCTTCTTTGCATATCTATGGGTTTGTTTATCCATTCATCCGCTGGTGGACATTCGGCTGTTTTCATGCTGAAGTTACTACTAAATAAGTAGCTAGGAACATTTCTGAACAGTCTTTTTACAGACACATGAAGTCTTTATTTGTGGGCAGATACCTAAGAGTGGAATAGCTGAGGCATCTGTATGTTAGGTGTACGGTTAGTTAACCTTTCAGGAAATCGGCACTGTTTTCTAAAGGAGTTGCAGCCTTTTGCAATTCCATGAGCAGTACACTTTCCGGTTACTTCACAATGCCATGAACTTGGTACAGTCTGTCTTGGTTTTTGCCAATCTAATAAGATCTCATGTGGGAATAGCGTGCATTTTCCGAGTGACTAAAGACCTTACCCATCTTTCTGTTGCCTCTGGTCTGGAGTCTTTGGTGAGGCCTGTTCAAATCTTGTGCTAACTTTTTTTAAAAGTCGGGTTGTTCTATGTTCTAATAATAATAATAACTAATAATTTGCAAATCGTTTCTCCCAGTCTGTTACTTATCTTTTGAAAACCAGAATTTTAAATTTTTGGTAAAATCCTGTCTGGTATATATTACCCTTTCGGGGTGTTGGGTATGTTTGTTGTCTTGATTCTGGTAATGGTTCCAAGAGTGCGATTGTATGTTGGTGTTACATTTCAGAACTCTGCCTGATCCAGTGCCTCAAGGTTTCTCCCCTTGATTTTCTTATAGAAGTTTCATAGAAACCAGTGGAATGATCTAACCTGGCATTTTGAGCTGCAAATTCAGTTTCTTTAATAGAAATTGTTTCTTCTTGGGTGAGCTTTGGCAGTTTGTGAATCAAAGACATTTGTTCATTTCATTAGGCTATATGATTTATTGACAAAGCATTGTTCGTAGTACTCCACATTGTCTGTGTAGCGCTCCTGGCGTCTGGCCAGGGCGGCACGGTGTCCTTCTGGTGTGGTAACTGCTTCTGCTCTTTCCCTGGTCAGCCTGAAGGAAGACAGGCAAGTTTGATCTTTATGAAGAGCGAGCTATTGGTTTCACTGAGGTTTCTCTTTTCTGTTGTTTCCTTTCTTTTCTTTTAGTTTAAGCTTACTTTTGTTTCTGCACTACTGGGGATCAAACCCTGGGCCTCCTGCATGCAAAGTACCCTTCCTGCCACCAGGAGACATTCCAGCCCCTTGTGGTAACTTTTTGAAGATTAATGGTTTAATGGTTAGGCCTTTGATTTAAACCATATATATATGAATATATATATTCACAAGCGAGAGAAAGAAAAGAATAGGTACCCCAGGGCCTCTAGCCACTGCGTATGAATTCCAGACACACATGGTACTTTGTGCATCTGGCTTTACAAGGACACTGGGGAATGGAACCTGAGCTGGCAGGCCTTGCAAACAGGCGTCTTGATTGCTGAGCCATCTCCCCTGCCCCTCAAAAAACTTTCTAATTTCATTTTTGCTGTGTGCTCTGACATAGATTATATAGAAGTATGTTTAGTTCCCACATATTAGGGAGGCTTCCATGATGTCTTCTGATGTAATTCGATTCAGAAAACCTACTTCTGAGATAAAGTGGAATGATTTCCAACGTGATAAGATTTAATTTTATGGCCCAGAATCAGCTCTCCTTTAGGATGTTCCATGTGCATTTAAGAAGATGCCTAGATTAAGATGGCATGGGTCACTGGGTGTGTCTGCTGTTTGGAGGGAGGGGCATGTTCCACAGATGTCAGGACACATTGCTAGTGGCCTTGTTCGGGCCCTCTGAGTCCTTCCAGATGTTCTCTCTCACTGGAAGGGAAGACTCCTGAAGCCCGCCGTAGCTGTGGGGGTGTTGATTCTCTTACAGTTCCATCAGTTTTGCTTCATGTATTTTGAAGTTTTCTTTTCTTTTTATTTATTTGCAAGCAGAGAGAGACAGACAGAGAAAATGGGCCTACCAGTGCCTCCAGCTACTGCAAACAAACTTCTTTGTTCCTCTGGCTTTACATGGGTGCTGGGGAATCGAACTCGGGTCCCTTATGTTTTGCAGGCAAGCGCCTTAACCACTGAGCCATCTCTCCAGCCCTCAGTTATACATTTTTTTTGCTTTAATATTGATAAAGCTGCTTCAGTTTTCATTTAACTGGTGACATCATATGTTTTTTTTAATCTTGTTAATTTTGATCTATTATGTCTTAATATTTAAAATGTTTTTTTTTACAGGGTCTTGTCTTTTTAGCCACCCTAACAACCTCTGTCTTTTAATTGGGATGGTCAGAGCATTTGCGTCTAATATGCTGATATTGATAAGGTTTGGTTTAAGTTGGGCACCTGCTTTTTCTTTCTTAATGTTCTTTTGGATCACAAAGTTGTTTCTTGGTAGAGTTTTCATTGGATTCAGAAACATTCAGCCATTGTTCTTTCTTCAACTGTTTTTCTGTACCTTCCTTTCTCTCCTTTGGAGACTCTAGTGTATGTGTATTGTGTCACTTCAGGTAGTTCTGTAGCTCTGTGCACTGATAACTGTTCCGTGTATTAACCTAAATGAACTTCCGTTAACTTTCCTTCTGCAGTATCTTATTTCTACTAGTCCAATCCATTCTATCTTTCATTTCAGACGTGCTTCTTCCTGAGAGCTTTGTATTAGACTGGAAAGATGGCTCAGACAGTAAAGTGTTACAGCACGAGGCCCTGAGTTCCAATCCCCAGCTCGCACCTAACAAACTGGGCATGCTGGTGCGAGTTGGTTAGTCCCAGGACGGAGGAGGCAGAATATCCCTGGGAATTGCTAGCCTCGCTGAAGACATGGCTGAGCTCCAGGTTTGGTGAGAAGCCTTGTCTTAAAAAATAAGGTGGAGAGCCATGGAGGAGACAGACATGGACCTCTGGCCTCCATACGCACGTGCACGTGTTCATACATACTTGCGCACACACCATAAATAAGATCTTTGTGATATGTCTGTGTATGTGAATGTAGAGACTACAGTTACAATGGCTGCTTTGATGGTCTGTCTGCTGAATCTGTACCAATTCTGAGTCTTTTTGCTTTATTGACTTTTCCTGCCTCTTTGCAAGCCTGTGAATTTTGACTGAATCCTGATTGTGACATTCTGACATTTTCCTTAGTGAACACTGGGTATTATAGTCACATACGACTTGAACTTTTTTTTTTTCCACAGAAGCAGCTAAGTTACTTAGGAACAGTTTGATCCTGTGGGGTCTTGAATCTCTAGGTGGGACCAGAGCAGTGTTTAACCTGGGTCTGTCATTCCCCACGGCTAGGCAAGACGTTCAGAATACTCCATGAAGGCCCTCCAGGCTGCTATGGAGGCTGAAGCTCTTTCCTGACCTGTGTGGCCTCCTGATGTTATCTTTCCTTGTGCTCCTTTCCCTGGCCTTGGCCTTGGCCTTGGCCTCAGGTCATGCACTTGCTTGGGTAGCACCCAGGGTGCCCTGTGCAGTTCCAGATTTTCTCCTCCTCTCCTACTGACCTGCACTCTAATCGCCTTGGCCTTCTAGGTCTCTCTTGGTCTCTGCAAGCCTTTGCAAATGCTTTCACCAAAGTTCCCCCCTTAACTCCAGGCAGGAGCTCACATTGTTTGTCTGCTGTCTCAGGGAGCCTTAGCTTTCATAACCTGTGTGTCCTTTATGTTGAAAATCAAAACTCTGTTTTGTGTATTTTGCCCATTGTTGGTTTTTCCTTTCTTTCTTGAGACAGCAGGCTAAATCTGGTTCTCACCACCCCATGGCAGCTTGAAGCAGACCTCCATGTGATGGCCTATAAATAATGTTCATGAAAAACACTTTCTAAGAATATTTAATGATAGTAGATAATGATCATGGTCTAGTGCTGTTTAGCAATCAAGACAAGTAGGTGTAAATTCATATTTACATGTGAGTTATATTAAAACATACAAAACAAAAGACAGTCTCACTCTAGCCCAGACTGACCTGGAACTCGTTCTGTAGCCCAAGCTAGCCTCAAACTCACAGCAATCCTCCTGTCTCAGCCCCCAGGTACTGGAATTACGAGCATGTGCCACCACTACAACCAGTTATTATAAGATATTTGAGGGACTGGCGAGATGGCTTAGTGGGTGAAGAACTTACCACACAAGCTGGAGTATACCTGAGTTAACCACCAACCCCCATGGAAAAAGCCAGAAGCTGTGGTAGGCCTCACACTGATGGTAACAGGAGATGGGAGGTGGAGACCAGAGAATTTCCTAGAAGGTCATGGCAAGTCCAGCTAAGAAACCCTGCCTTAAATGAGGTAGAAAGGCAAGGATTGGCCTGACAGTTGTCCTCCGACCTTTACACACAAATGAAAGATTTCAGAGGATAAGATTCAATACCAGAGATAGAGTCACTATAATTAAAATCAGTGTAGTGTTTTAGAAGGATTACAAAGGCTGTATAGGCATCCAGGCTGAGTGCTTGGAAAGGCCTGCAGTGGCACCTTCTGTATGGGAGCCCATGTTGGGCTGACTGCCTCTTTCAGACCCAAGTTCTCCTTCCTTGTGTCTGCAGATTGTCCGCGTGGAGCCCTTGGTGTCCATGGGTCAGGTGACTGCCCTGCTGAACTCCATTGGCTGGACGCTGCCTGTGTTGCCTGAGCTTGATGATCTCACTGTGGGTAAGGACCAGCATGTCATAGGCTGGAGGGGCCAGGTGGTTCCAGGATCAGAATGGAGGGGCATTGGCCCCCTTCCCTACAGCCCAGGGATGGCCACTCTTCCATCTGGGACAGAAGTCCCTTTCTCTTACTTTCCTAGACCAATGGTGAAGTCTCCAGCTGGTGCTGTTCTGTTTCTGAGCTCCAGTTAACGGATGGCATCTTGTACTTCCTGTTTAGATCTGGTTCCCTGTGCTCAGGTCCATTGCTCCAGTTCTAACTGGCATACACGGAATAAGTCTGGTCACACTTTCCCACGGGTCACACGGTTCATTAAAGTCTCTTCCGGTGAACACACAAATTTCTTAGTTTACACTAGCCAGAGGTGATGGGGAGGGAAGGGTAACCAATCAACCGTCCATCCATCTATCTCTAAGAAGCTGTCGCATTCCCATGTAAGGCCCTCTAGCTACTTCCCAAAATAACACCATCCCCACCCTGTGACACGTGTGTCTCTGCAGGGGGCCTGATCATGGGCACGGGCATCGAGTCGTCGTCCCACAAGTATGGCCTGTTTCAGCACATCTGCACAGCATACGAGCTGATCTTGGCTGACGGCAGCTTTGCACGGTGCACACCGGTGAGTTCGGTGGTGGGAGCATCCTACTAACCTGCCGGGCTTTGGAGATTGTGGACTCAGGAACGTGGATGTCCCTGGGAGCTTAATTTCCAATATACCTGTGCAATCTGTACTCACAACAAAAATATATACAGCTTAGAGCTGTGGGGAATGCTTTATACATTCTAAGACATTTCATTCCTTCACCAGCCCGTGAGCCGAGTACTATTATCCCCACTTTACAGATGGGGAACTAAAGCCCAGAGAGGCTGATAATATGCTCTGGGTCACACGGGTGTGAATCCTACACAGCTGAGACTCAGGCCCAGCTGATTGGGCTCCCAGGTCACTGTGCTTATCCTCAGCTGCGTCTGGAGAAGTCCAGCCTTGGCCTCAAAGCACTTCATCTGTTATTGTGAGGTGTAGCTAGAAGCAATTGGAGGGGCTGCTGCCTTGAAATCAAAGTGCATTCTGTCATCCAAAGTGCAGGCTCAAAACCCAGTGAATCTCAGGTCTTTCTTAGCATGGGTAAGGGGCCCATGGAAGGAGAGGAACATTGCAGTCCTTTCAAGCGACAGAGCTCTGGCCTTACAGAAGAGAGCCCAAGGAAAGATGCTCAGCTCAGGAATTCTGGTCTAGGGTAAAAGTGCCTCTGGCCGAGAAGGATGTCATGCCAGTTGGTTTTCTTGAGCACTTGCCTGGGTCTGTCTGCTGTTGACTGCCCTGAAAGGAGGCAAAGGCTTCTCCGAGGCCCAGGTTCTCCTTGGACAGGTGTGTGAGCTGGAGGAGAATGCAGGTCCTGTATACAATGCTCCTGCATAGAGCCCAGACACACACCAGTGACTAGTTCCCACTGCTGTGACACGACAGGCATGAGCTGGTCCCCCAGAGAGTGAGTGGCTGTTTCTGCCCTTCTAGAGGCATCCGCCTCGCTGTCCCGCTGCCCCCCACCTTGCCCCCATCATCAGGCATGCAAGTTAACAGAGCCAGAGCCCCTGCATTAGAAGGGCCTCGGGCCGGGCAGTGGTCTGTCTCTGGGGTGCAAAGAACCAGAGGAGGGGCCGTGGCAGCATTGGCATTAGACACCTGCCTGAGCCCGGAAGTACGGCAGCTGACTTTCTGGGGAGTCTCGGGTAAGGGAGACTCAGGTTCCTTACCTATCAAGAGGGGCAGTGTCCACCTGCGCTGGGCTAGTGGTATTTTCATGAAGGGGATCCCTAAGTTAGTGGCCAGGAAAGGCATTGTCACTTTTCATGCTGGCTCAGGAGGGGTGTATTTTCACATTGTATGTCCACCAGCTCCCTGACTCTTAGGGGTTCAGTCTCGTTTAGCCTCATCCCGGCCTCTCCCTGCGTTTTAGTCTACATCTAGGGTCTTTTGACATGACCTTCTTGCCGGCTAGCCTGGAGCTCAGGGACTGTTAAGATGCCAGAAGGCCTGGCGTGGTGGCTCATGCCTGTAATTCCAGCACTGAGGCTGAGGTAGGTTGGATGGTGTGATCTTGAGTCCAGTCTGACTTAATGAGTTCCAATCAGTCTGGGCTAGAGTGAGAGAGACCCTGCCTCAAAGAGGGAGGGAGGGAGGGAGCATCTGTGGTACCACGAGGGCAGTATTAGGGTGAATGTCAATCAAGTAGAAATTCGGGGAGGGGGAGCTTCATGCACATTATTCATATGATGCTAGAGAGCAACAGGAATCCAGCCCAGGGCCATGGTTACAGGGAGAGGGGGAGGAAGGGAGGATCAGGCTCTCAGCATGTGCCATTTCTGTCTCACAGTCTGAAAACTCCGATCTGTTCTATGCCGTGCCTTGGTCCTGTGGAACCCTGGGCTTCCTGGTGGCCGCAGAGATCCGGATCATCCCAGCCAAGAAGTATGTCAAGCTGCGGTTTGAGCCAGTGCGGGGCCTGGAGGCCATCTGTGACAAATTCACCCTGGAGTCCCAGCGGCCAGAGAACCACTTTGTGGAAGGGCTGCTCTACTCCCTGGATGAGGCCGTCATAATGACAGGCGTCATGACAGATGAAGCAGAACCCAGCAAGGTGGGCCAGGGTGTCAGCTGTGGAGGGGTTGGGGAGGTCTGGGCTGGCCTCTGCCAGACTGCTTCTGGTGGCACTTCCTGCAGAAATGCCTTCTCATCTCCTCTATTCCCACTCTGCCAGGCATGTACTCCTCTCCTGGGACCTTAACTTCTGTTTTCCCAAGCAGCCCATTTCATAGATGAGGAAGCAGAGGTTCCAAGGGCTAATGTAAATTTGCCCAGGCGGATGGAGCCAAGAGTGAGCAGTTACCTAATTCCTCCAGTGCACACTCGAATCACTTTCAAAAATGCATTCACTCTTTTTTAGCTGGGCATAGTGGCACATGCCCACATTGCTGTCTCGCATCTGTTCCTGCCACACCAACATTCGTTTGAATGAAATGGAGCCCCAACCAAGGGTGTGAGCCCCTGAAATACATTGGCAACTTCAAAGGACAGCCTGACACTACATAGTGAATTCCAGGTCAGCCTGGGCCAGAGCAAGACTCAAAAAATATATATATAAACAAACAAACAAATAAAAAAAAGAAAACCTGGAGGCAACTTAAGCTCCCAGCGGAGAGTTCATGGCCATGTCCAGCAAATGTAGGAGAAGGCCTTTTCCCCATTCTCTCGCCAACTCCAGTGAAAGTACCATGCTTGCTTTCGCCAATCTGATAAGATAAACTGGTTCCTCTTTCTACTTTGCGGTTGTGGGATTGTTTGCAAGGCTGAGCGTCTGTCCCCTGTGTCTGTCTTCACCTGTGATGGCCGTGCAGCCAGGTGGCCTTCCTGTCTGTAGAAGGGGCACCAGGGGCATGCCCTTGACCTCTGCTTACTGCACCACTGCTCACCGCTGGGAGGTTAAGTTGCCTCCAGGTTTTCTTTTTTTTTAATTTGTTTGTTTGTTTGTGTATATATATATTTGAGTCTTGCTCTGTTCCAGGCTGACCTGAAATTCACTATGTAGTGTCAGGCTGTCCTCAAACTCATGGCGATCCTCCTACCTCTGCCTCCCGAGTGCTGGGATTAAAGGTATGAGCCACCATGGCCGACTCTTTGGCTCTTTATTTTAATTAACGAAGCAGTGAGAGCATTTGTCTGCAGTTTGAAGAAAAGTATAGGCATTCCTAAAGGCTTGTGATCTATATTTCTATAATGAACACATTTTAAAATGGGAAAGGGGGTTTGGAGTTGAGGGTTTAGACCGTTGAATGGAACGTTTGCCTAGCATATCCAAGGCCCTGAGTTCAAACTTCCATATCACAAAAATAAATGAATAATAGCATTGAAAAGGACTCAAAAACCATCTGAGACAATCCCCTCTCCAAGTAAGGAAATGAGACCCAGAGAGGAAAAAGGGTTTCTCTGAAGACACAGAGCGCAGAGCAGATTTAAATTCTTGCTTAAAGGTTCCTATGGGCTTAGCAGCAGCCTCACCAACATTGGTCACTGGTGGGACACTGTTGTTGAATCTGGACGAG
Source organism: Zapus hudsonius (assembly GCA_004024765.1). Classification (NCBI taxonomy): domain Eukaryota; kingdom Metazoa; phylum Chordata; class Mammalia; order Rodentia; family Dipodidae; genus Zapus; species Zapus hudsonius. The sequence goes on along the minus strand of PVHP010020432.1, from coordinate 16,432 downwards.
GGGTCCTGGGACAGTAGTGACAACACTCGCCATGGAGCCGAAGTCCTCTGGCTGATGACAGAGCTAAAGCCTCATCAGCGTGTGTTACCCAAGAGGGACATCCAGCCCCAGGTTTCCAGTGTCCCTGAGGCCTTGGCTTAGAGTCTGCCATCAGTGTAAAGCTGAGGAAAGGAGCCCAGGGGAGTCGCCACCCACCCTACCAAAGTTGGTCTGTTATTTGATGTAGGAGATGCTGCCTGTGCTGATGTGCCATAGGGTTGGTGTGGCTTTTAAATGTTTAAACATCTGGCCCAAATTCTGAAGAGGGGGCGAAGTCCCCAAAGCCTCCCCAGAAGTGCTCCCAGGCCCAGAGACAAGACACACTTGCCAAGGGTCTTGATGAGCAAGGTCCTAACTCCAGACGACAGCAGGGCTGGGGCAGAGGAATGGCACAGGCCACTGAATGGACAGGTCTCATTTTAGCGTTTCTTTCAAGCATCCCAGCTTGTCAGGCTGCTCCAGAATCATTCCCTGTGTGCCAGGCGCTGTGATGGGGAGGCCCCAGGTGGGAGGTGGCTTACTGTGGTGATGCTGAAGCCAAGCACTGGAGCTCGCGTAGCCTCGGTCTCCCCAGCTGGCCTGTGTCCAGGGAGACAGGCTGGCCTGGCCTCTGTCATTTCTGGGCTTCTCTGTAGCTGTGGTTCCTGAGGGAGTGCCCGGAAAAGCATCTGAACCAGGTCCCCTGAGCCTGGACTCGTTACACACTGAGAGCCACTGCTGGCCAGGCAGGCGGGCGGGCGGGTGGCCAGGCCTTCTTGGATCAAGTCGCTCTCTTTCCTGCTGAGTTTCGGTCTTCTCCATTACCAGGCAGAGGCCCCACTAGCCACACTGCAGCCAGCCTGGCAAGCAGGCTCTGGTGCCTCTGTGGTCCCCCAGCTCCTCCCTGCAGAACGCCCGCCAGCAGGGGCCCCTTAAGAGGGTGGCACTTGTAAGCTCTAAGTGCTGGCTACTGAGAGCCCAGCTGAAGGCCGGGGAACTGATACCATGCCCTTCCCGGGCCAGGCACTGTGCTCACCATGTCCTGTGTAACCACCCCAGGGACAACAATGTCTCCATCTTGTCATATAGAAAGTGGGGCTCACAGCATGTGGGCTGAAAGTGGAAAGAGCAGAGAGCAGATCGGCCCAGCATGTACAGGATGGTCCTGTTTTTATTGAGTGTATGTGTGTATGTAAATGACACCAAAAAAACCTCCCTTGGGGTCGGTTTTTATGATATATATATATATATGTATGTATTTTTTTATATATGAAAAAATGATCACACACTAGGGCATAGCTGAGCCAGGTCTGCTCTGCGCTCTTCCCAGGATTCTGTGCCCTTCCCAGGAGCACCTGCCCAGAATTCATTTCCGTGTTAGGGAGCAGCTAAGTCTTCTCAGGACAGCCAGCCAGCAGGTCAAGGCCCAAATCTGTAAGAGCTGAGTGAGACAGCAGCTCAGCATGGGCCCTGGGTGGGGCATGTAGGCGCCTCCAGGATGGGAGGCTTCGGGGAAGTGCCGTGCTCAGACGCTGGAGCTGTGGCAGTGGACAGTGACCCATGCTCTGTTAGTCCAGTGGGGGCAAGAGGAGGGAGCCTGCCTGGACAGAACCCTGCATTGTCAGTGGCGCTGTGAACATTTCAACTCCTCATGACGACCAAAGGCTAAGATGGGCCACTAGGTCCCCTACACTGTCAGGAGCCAGCCACATGGCCCTGTGCCCATAAGGTCTGTGAGGCCTGCTCTCTGCTGGAGAGTGCCTGCGTGACTGACATGACAGACCTTTGAAAGGGCCAGTAGTGCTGAACAGCGGCTGTATCACAATTACTCCCTGGTGGCTCCCTGATGGTGTCTGGCACACTCTCTAGCCTGACCACAATGCCCTCTGTCATTTCAGCTGAATAGCATTGGCAATTACTACAAGCCGTGGTTCTTCAAGCACGTGGAGAACTACCTGAAGACAAACCAGGAGGGCCTCGAGTACATTCCCCTGAGGCACTATTATCACCGCCACACGCGCAGCATCTTCTGGGAGCTCCAGGTGAGACCAGAGCCAGGGCTCTTAGCATCACTTCTGTTCCTTCAGTCAGGGGACCGGCTTTGTCCTGGTGGGTGTCTGTACACCAGTCATTGCACTTTGGGCTGGGGGAACAGGTGCCTGTGGTGAGACTGAAGTGAGGCCATATACAGGCCTGTAGTGTCTTCAAGGAGCCTTTAGCCTTGCTGAGCAGATGGACTCTGGCTGTGGGAGAGGCCGTCAAGCTCAGCCTTGAAAGGTGAGCGTGAGTTTGTTCTTATAGGAAAGGAGTGACGTTTTAAATATGGCCAGGAAAGCCCTCAGAAATTGACTCATGAACAGGGACCGGAGCATGGGGAGGGAGGAGACAATAGAAATGGGCCAACCACGTGCTTCAGGGGAATTTAGAACAAGAACAGTGTTGTCCAGCCTCCACCTCCATCTGGTTCTAAAACATTTTCTTTGCCCCACAAGGAAACCTCATACCCATTGAGCAGTTAAACAGTTTTCCACGTTCTTTTGGGGCTGTGTATATACATACCTAGGTTTGGAATTGCTGTGTTATATGGTAATTTTATATCTAATTTATTGAGAACTTGCCAAAATGTTTCCTGTGGTGCTCTACCATTTGATATTTCTACTAGTCATGTTCAATTTTCCTGCATTCTCACCCGTACCTGTGATTTTTCTGATTTGTAAATTACAGCCTCTCTAGAGTGTAAAGTGCTATCTCGTTGCAGGTTCCTGTTGATGAACGATACCAAGTGTCATGCTTTGTGCTTGTTGATGACTTGACTTTTTTTTTTTTTTTTTGCAAAGTGTCTATTCAGATACATTGCCCATTTTTTAAAATTTAATTTAATTTTATGTTATATTATAATAGGTTATACTCTTTCATCCCCTTGCCCCTGTTCCTGTTACCCTTGGGGGGGCTCCTCAGTGGGGTTACAGTATTCACTGTGGGGCATGCAGGCCTTAGTCCCTGTGGGATAGCAGGGGAACTGTGCCTCAGGGTATTCCTACCCACTCTGTCCATTGCCTTTTTATTTTTATATTATTTTTTATTTTTATGTTTTTTTTTCAAGGTAGGGTCTTGCTCTAGCTCAGGCTGATCTGGAATTCACTCTGTAGCTTCAGGCTGGCCTTGAACTCACAGCGATCCTCCGAGTGCTGGAATTAAAGGTGTGCATCACCACACCTGCGTCCATTGCCCATTCTATATATATATATATATATATATATATATATATATATATATATATATTCCATAATGAATTACATTATTTAGTGGGCAAACAATGAGTTGTTATCCCCAATTCTCCAATGCCCCCCCACATCCCCAATCCCAATCAGCTGGATATCCTCCTCCATTCTGGCCTGATCCAGAAGGCCCAGTCCTTGGGGCAGGGGACCATGGATAGCCTAGTACTCAGCCTGGTTCTCCTGGCCCAAGTGTGTTGTTACTGAGGGGTGCCATGCCTCTGGATAGTCTCCCCCACCACGGCTCTCACAATCTTTCCGCCCCCTCTTCTGCTCAGTTCCCTGAGTCGTGGTGGGTGAGTATTAAGGCTGCTTTAATGTTGTGAGCTTAGGGGGGTCTTTGTGTCAAAAATTGTTGGTTTCTGTCACCCTGGCTTATCCTGTGTCATTGCCCATCCTTAACTTGGCTGTTTGTCATTGTTATTGAATTATAAGTGCTCTTTATGTATTCTGTTATCATATACACGATTTGCAAATATTTTCCCCATTCTGTACATTTCTTTTCACCTCTTTTGTTTAATGTAAGTGAAATCCAGCCTGCCCGTTTCCCCTCCCTGCCTGTGCTTCGGTGTCATATGTAAACTTCGTGGCAAATGCGACATCATGAAGATTTGCCCCTCCCCACATTTCTTCTGGGAGCTTTAAGGTTGTAGCTCAGCTAGGGTGGGCATTGTGCATTAATACATATATACTGGGCGAGGCAGAAAGTGATCTCCAGTTTCCTGCACCTCACTAATTAGCTGTCCCGGAAGGCAGCAAGAGGGTCACTGAGCAAAGCCACGCTGCAGAAACGAGGTGACACACAGCCGCAGGCAGGGTCACGTGGCTCTGTAGGTCAGTTGAGGACTTGTTTATTCTAAGCGTGATAGGAAGTCAGTGGGGGCTTTGAGGAGGAAGGAGGCTCGTCCTAGTTTTAATTTTAACAGAAGCTTGGAGAACTGGATGGAGGTGGGGGAAGGGGACGTTGTAGAAGAGGAAACGAAAGGCTTCCCTCCCCGGAGCGGCAGTGTGCAGGAAAGAGCTTAGGCCTGGGAGATGCTTAGCTCAGGACATGAGTCCAAGATGGAGACCCAGAACCTGGGGGAGGAGGCACGGTGGACTACCATGAGAACTAAGCAGGGGGAGGGCCCTGGAAAGGTCGCATGGAGGCCTGGCTTCACCCCTCACCCTTGACCAGAGCAGTATGGAATTAGCCAAGGGAGGTTTGTCCAGACCAAGGGTATGTAACAATCAGGAGAGGAGAGTAGCCAGCAAAGGACCCTGAGAAAGGGCATGAGAGAGGGGACAGTGGTGACATTATCCACTCCACAGTTAGCTGTTGGCTTACCACTCTCTCTCTCACTATCGGGATCTCCCAGTTACCCTGGGAGGGGAGGCTGTAGTGTTATTTCCATTCTGCAGATGGGGTGACAGGTTTAAGATGGCTCTTGTTGTGTGGTGGAACCTGAAACTTGGGAGGCTTGACACATGTGTTTGGGAGTGGCGGTGTTGGTTCAGGATCACTCCTGGCCACATGGGTTCCTCAGGTGGCCTCTCAGCAGAGTAGCTGACCTCCCCCCCAGCAGGTCACCCAAGAGAGGAGCCCAGGTGGAGTGTGTCTTCTATGACATGGTCTCTAGTCACTCCCTCCATGTCCCATACGTTGAGGGCACTAGGCTCTCCACCTCCTCAGGAGCCATAGGAAAGAATTCTGGCAGATTTCAAACTACTGCACAGCCAGGGTCAACGTGAAGCTGGTCTTCTGTTGAGTACTGCTAAGAAGCTACTGGCCTAAACTGCATTCATTTACAGGAAGACAGGTTTCACCACTCAGCTTCTAAATGCAAATATGTAGGAGCATTTAACCCCCTTGCATATGTGTTTCTTTATTCCTTTAAGAACACCTCAGAGACTGACTCAACTGTCCTTATTTCATTTTGACACCTGTACATTCTTGCATTCGTCACCTTTGGCTTTCTTCAGAGTAAGGAAGGGCAGAGCAAAAGGAACAGAGGGCAGGCCTCTCTCGCCTTTCTCTTAGGGGTTGCCATTTTCAGAGCCAGTGCGGGGGACTAACACAGGTAAGAAAGGAGATGGGCGAGATCCCTTGGTGTTCCTGTGGCCACAGGCCTGCCTCTGGGTTGGGGGCTCTGACTCAGGCTGGGCTCGTGGGTCTGCGAGGGTCCTGCAGGCAGCAGGGGCCTGAGGAGGGGCTCTGCTGCAGAGAGGCTTTCCGGACTGAGTGGCTTTACTCAGCATGTTGGCAGAGCAGAGCAGGAGTGAAGCCAGGGCCTTGGGTCACTGAGGGATGACAGAAGCAGGAAAGGAGAGGGCAGGGAGATGTGTTGAAACACGAGATTTCTGAGACTAACTAGGAAAGGGACGATTTCAGCTGATACACACAGCCAACCTGAGAAAGGTGACACAGTCTCAGTTAGTGAGGAACAGGTATCACCTGAGAAACCGCAGCGATGGGAAGTGTGGCGGCACACTGCGCTGGCAAGGTCGCCTCTAGTTTCAGAGTATAAAACGATACAAGCTGGTGAAGTAGGAGCCATTAAAGCCGTATGCACTGTTTCATCTAGAATTGTCCATTTCTAGGAATTTGTTTACCAGCAGATGTAGGTAGATACTAATGGGCCAAAAATGCATCTGCAGGAGTGTTCCCTGGAATAGTCTGGAAATAATCTAAATGTCCACCAGGGGAGAACTCACTACATAAATAAATGGCACGACTCCCAGGCAGTAGAGCAGGGGATCAGCAGTCTGGACCTGGCCGGACATGACCAGATCCAGTCATAGATGCCCGGCCTCTCCAGGTACTGTGGAAATGCCCTGATGGAACACACACCCAGCAGTGACTTCTCCGTGCTCCTTCTTAGCACCCCGTGTCTCAGGGTGGTCCCAGCCCTCTGGGAGCACTGAGTCCAGGGTGCTGGAGCAGTGCCACTTCAGTGCTTGGCACACGTGGCTTTTTTGAGTCCCTACTTTGGGAAGAGCCTGTGGCTTTCTGTCCCCATTCCTCCGTGCTGTAGTCCTGTGACCTGTCCCCTCCACACCTCAGGGAACGAGCATCTCAGGACAGGGGCGGCATCTCGAATCTTGACATCAACAGCACACCCTTGGCTTCAAGGCTCTTGGAGCCATGGGGATGGGCTCTAGCTTGACAGTGGTTCCTCGGGAAGATGGCCGAACCTAGGCCAAGGAGGAACGTGATGGCCAGCCCTCAGAAGAGGGAGGCCAGTGTCTGCTCAGCAGAGACACTGAGGCTGTGAGCAGGGGATGCGAGCCAGCGAGTTCTTTGTTGAACCTGAGCTGGACTTTACCTTCTCTGTGGAAGTTGTCCTTGCTGGGAGAGCTGAGGGAGATTGCGTACACTCTCCAGGGATCCCTCTTCTCACTGAAGAGCACTCATTTCTCAAGCATTCATGGGATGTCTGTCCTTAATAACTAGACCAGGAAAGATAACCACCTTAACATTTTATTTTTTTTCCACCTTAACATTTTGTTGCAGGCGCTGGGTGGGGTTTCTCTACTTGATCTCTGGGCCTTATAAGTCTTTTCACAGATAAGGAAGTTGGGCTCAGAGAAGTCAAGTAAGTAGCCCAAGGACAACACAGTAGCTACATGTGAGAGCTGAAGACCAAACCCAGTAAAATCCTGGCTCCCCTTCCTCTTTAAATAGGGGGCTGTGCGTTGGACTGCTTGTGCTGAGAAGGACCTGGTCCTGGTTCCCCCTCACCCCCCATTGTGTCTTACAGGACATCATCCCCTTTGGTAATAACCCCATCTTCCGCTACCTTTTTGGCTGGATGGTGCCCCCCAAGATCTCCCTCCTGAAGTTGACCCAGGGCGAGACCCTGCGCAAGCTGTACGAGCAGCACCATGTGGTGCAGGACATGCTGGTGCCGATGAAGTGCCTGCAGCAGGCCCTGCACACCTTCCACAATGACATCCACGTGAGTCGGAGGCCCAGCGGGGGGCATGGGACCTTCTCCTCTGAACTGTGTCCCCATCCTGGCATGCCGACCCTCTGGGTCTTGGTTTCCCCAAGGATAAAATGAGGGTCTTGTTCTCATGTCTGGAGGGCCTGGCCGTTTAACCATGTCCTGGGGTCTGATGAGAACTTCCATCCATGTACTAACCAGGCCCAACGAGATGAGGCGTTCAGGGTGGTGTGGCCATAGACTGATGAGCACTTCTCCACGGCCACTCCCCTGGAGTGTTCCTGGCAGGGCTGGAAGGAAAGCTAGAGCTGATTAGCAGAGCCTTCGCTGCCTCACCCCCTCCCCCGCCCCACCCCCAAGGCTGCAGAGTCTCCTTCTGTGGGGCTGTGGGTGTGCCAGCCACCTGCTGGAGAACAAGCTCACCGACCAGTCTCCCTGGCCTCCCAGGTCTATCCCATCTGGCTGTGCCCGTTCATCCTACCCAGCCAGCCCGGCCTGGTGCACCCCAAGGGCGATGAGGCCGAGCTCTACGTGGACATCGGAGCGTATGGGGAGCCCCGAGTGAAGCACTTCGAGGCCAGGTCCTGCATGAGGCAGTTGGAGAAGTTCGTGCGAAGCGTGCATGGGTGAGTGGCCGGGGTGCAGGGACACGGGTTTCCCCTCATGGTCCCTGCACCCCTGCCCCCTCACACCCCACGTCTCTTGTGCAGGTTCCAAATGCTGTACGCCGACTGCTACATGAACCGCGAGGAGTTCTGGGAGATGTTCGACGGCTCCTTGTACCACAAGCTGCGCAAACAGCTCAGCTGCCAGGACGCCTTCCCAGAGGTGTATGACAAGATCTGCAAGGCCGCGCGGCACTGAGCCAGCCGCCTGGAGAGCGAGATGCATGGGTGGACTTGTTCTCCCTCCGCTCCACCTTGGCCCTTTCCCATTCTCACATTTTCAGAAAGAGACCCCTCCAGAACACCCCCTCCAGACAGTCCGACGGCCTTCAGGGCATCCCAGGCATGTGGGAGCACATGGGATTTGGAGTCAGACAAGCCTGAGTCCAGGCCCCATTTAGCTTCTCATTAGCTCTGTGTCCTCTCTGGGCCCCAGTCCATTCATCTGTTGAAGGGGTCAAGACACCCACCTGCAGCCTGCCATCCCAGCAGAGAGCCCGCTGTGAGGAGAGGGCAGCACGAGGCGGTCACTGTGCCCCTCACTTCCCATCCAGTGTCACATCCGATTTATGTGCTTTGGAATCCACAGGTCACCTGTGCACAGGTTTGGCCGGCACGATGAAGGGGACACCCTGGAGTTGCACCACTATTGCTGGTGTTGGCCACAAAAGACCCTCATGGAGCAAAGAAGGCTCCTCCCAGCCCTCAGGAGGGCCACTCGTGTGGCAGGCAGGCCCAGGATGTGCTGTGCCAAAGCAGGTCCACTCCAAAGTTCTGTCATCCTTGGGGCTGTCCTGCCCCTTCCTCCTGCCCGCTCAGGTCTGCAGGCCGCCCCAGGCATTGCAGAGCCCACTCAGGACTGTTCCTGGAAAAGACATCTCAAGACAGAAGCCTGGATGGCCCAGGCTAGCACTTCTTGGCTTTTACCCGCTAGGTCTCTCGTCCCAGAACCCACTTAGTCACAGTGGGGGCACAGGCTCTGCCACATGAGGGTGGGAAGGGCATGCACCCCGTGCTTCTGTGAGGAGCCTCCCTGGGGCTAGAAGGAAAGTGCAGTCCCATCTCCCGTCACTCCTTGCTTTCATTCTCCCTCCCCAGCTCTAGTTACTTTCAGTGCCTTACAAATCCTAAGCTCAGAGAAAGCCCAGTTCCCTTCCAGGGGAAGGGACCGCTCAAGGTCACGGCCTTGTCACTGAAGCATGCTGTGCAGCTCTAGCAGCAGACCTGCCTGGTTCAGCCGAAAGCCTCAGTGAGGGAAGGGAAGCCAGAGTTCCAGCGCTGAGCTGGTCAGCGGCTCACCAAGCTGCACTACATGGGTACAGACAAGACCTCCCTGGAACCTTTCTTACCACAGTTGTAAGACCCATGGAAAGCTGTTTCTGTTGGAAGTCAGAAGAAAAAGTAGATGTTCCAGGTGACCCTTAGGGATTGTCCATCATCTAAAGTCCTTCTTCCGTTTGCCAAGCCGGCTTCCGTCTCACTTCCAGAATGGCTTGTCTCCCTGGCAGGTGCCAGAATCCTTAGTCCCATTTTGACTGAAGGATCCTCTGATGCCATCCATTTCGCCTGTGGAGGAAGCAGAAGAAAAAATAGCCATCCCTCTGCAGTCTGCACAGTGTGAGCTGTCCTGCTGGCCCCTGGGTGTCCCTGTCACTCGGCGCTTGACTGATGACTCTACTTCTGTAGATGAGTGGTCAACCCTGGATAGATGAGCCCACCAGCTGCAGCCATCACCCCACGCTGGGGCCTCCATCCCAAACCCACTGGGGCAACCTGTGCCTCCCCTATCCTCCCATAACCAAAACCCAGCCCTTCACAGACCCTACTGAGGACCTGGGGCTGGGAAGGGAAGGAGTCTTAATCACACCAGCCTCAGGTTAGTGCTTGGCCCTTTCCGAAGCGTGGCCGGCTGCATTCCTGTGTCGTGGTGAGCCCCTCCCCAACGTGGCTCTGGCCTCTTGGCTGCATGATGGTTTTCTGTAGGTCAGTTGTAGTCACTTTGGCTGGAAGGCTCAATGGCTGGCTGCTACTGAAAGGGAAGAGAGGGGTGGAGATGGGTGTTGCAGTGTGTGGTTTTAATTTTTCCCCCCTTTGGTCATGGGGGCCAGAGAGAAGGCATGTGTCCCCCATCAGGCTCTTGTAGTCCTGAGCACTGCCTACTCTAGAACACTTGTCCATGTGGCTATGGGGCCGCTGCTTCTGTAAAAATAAAATAAAAGTATGGCCTGGAAGCCAGTCTGTCATTTCTTGCTGAGGGGACCACTGGAATCAAACCAGGACTTCAGTGCAGGCCTACCTCGGGTGTCCCATCTGAACCCAGGGCCCGTAGAACATGGTGGGGGACATGACAGGTCTCAGGGTGGTCCGGAGTAGGATCTCCCCTGCAAAAGAGAGCAGGTTGGTGGAGTAGAGGAGGACAGGATGACACCCATCAAGCAACTGTCCAGGCAGCGATGGTGGCGGCTCAGGTCAGGTGGGGACTGCCCTTTCTCCAGTACTGGACAGACCTGGTTGTTGGGAGATCTGGCTGTAGGCCTGGCCTTGTCACGTGGTTATGGCCAACTCACTGGCAAGCTAGTTAATCCTGTTAGGATCTAAAAGCTGATAGGGACACCTGCTCTCACCAAGATGCCTTCCAGACAGTGTGGCAGCCAGCTGTGTCCCTGGGTCAGGCATTTTCTATAGTGGATATAAACAAAAGCAAAAAGCCCATCAGTTCTGACTTATCCACCAGCTAGATGTAAATGACAGGGCATGGGACACATAAATCCTCTGTTGGGAGAGGGCTGGATCACTGCAGAGCTATCTGCTAACCCCAGCCTGCTCTGAGCTATTCTGTCACTATAACAAAATACCTGAGATGATCAACATATATAAAGAGAAAAAGTTGACTTTCGGCTCATAGTTTTAGAGGTTCCAACTCTTATCAGTTGGGTCTGTGATGAGACAGGGCATCGTGGTGAGTGGGTATGGCAGAGAAAAATGATTGCAAGCCAAGATGCAGAGTGAGGAAGGTCTCATACTCCTCCAATGCCCTAAAGACCCCACTAGGTCCCTCCCAGTGGCACCAAGCCTTTGGGTACTGTGGGTACATTCCTTAATTCAGCTTCTGCAGTTTCAGCCCCAGATGTCACCTTAGCATGTGGTATCTGTCTTATTTAATCGCAGTCTTGAAACAAGAAATGGGCAGTTTCCTATCATAGACAAGGAAAGTGAGGTGCAAAAAAGTCAATGAGGGCTGGAGAGATGGCTCAACTGTTAAGGCACTTGCCTGCAAAGCCTAACGACGGGAGTTCAAGTCCCCAGTACCCACATAGAGCCAGATGTACAAGGTGGTACATGCATCTGGAGTTCATTTACAGTGGCTGTAAGCCCTGTTGTGCCCATTCTCTCTCTCTCTCTCCCTCTCTCTCTCTCTCTCCCTCTCTCTCTCTCTCTCTCTCTCTGCCTCTCACTCTCTCAAGTAAATAAAGACAATACATTCTTATGAGTAAAAGTTAAAAAAAATACAAGCTCCATGATGTAGGTTTCAAGAGTGTGCTTCTGAGTCATGTGGGCGTGGATGGGAGTCCATCCTGACTGCCGAGACCTGTGCTGAATAGGGTGGAGATGCCTCTCTGCAGAACGATGATGGAGCCACGAGACCCAAGCACTGAGGCTGCCCTGCCCGCACCTCCCTCCCCTGGGGCCCTGCGAAGGACACCAAGAGCCACGTCTCAGCTCCTCCTCCAAAGGACCTTTTTCCACTGGAGGGAGGGGCTGGCACTTATTTCTAGGGAGGAGAGCAGTGATCTCCAAGGTGTGACTAGATGACCCAATGGGAACCAGAACTAAGCCTTTGCCTTGGCGTGGCTTTCCCGAGATGCCAATTCTGAGGGTTTGTAGGTTTTGAACGCACGTAGTTTATCCAGTGATAAAGAAAACACCAGAAGGGGAGTGGGGAGGGGTGAAAACTCTGTGGACAAATGTTAGCCGGGGATTTCACACGCCAGCTCCCACCCACAAGGGCAGCTCCTGAGAGGTGAGATGTCCCTGGGACGTCCAGCCCTTCATGGACAGATAAAGCTTGTCCTGGCAGCCAGACAATCTCTGCACCCCATCTTCACTCATAAGACACACACAAGCGCCATTACTTCCTGGCAAAGTCTTTAAAAGGACTACCGAAATTCAAATTATTACACAGTTTTCTCTCATGTACATGGAAGCATTCCAAATCTATTGCCCTCTATGGTGACAGTAATACTAATATAGCTGACGGACCTATTTTAGGTGTATTCATTCTATATGGTAAAGTGTCCTTTTTTAGTTTAGTTTGTTTGGGTTTTTTTAAATATTTTTATTTATTCATTTGCAAGCAGAGAGAAGAGAGACAGAGAGGATAGGTGCACCAGGGCCTCCAGCTGCTGCAAACAAACTCCAGATGCTTGTACCTCTTTGTGCATCTGGCTTTATGTGGGTACTGGGGAATCAAACCCAGGCCCAGGTAGTTAGGCATTGTAGGCAGGCACCTTAACCACTGAGCCATCTCTCCATCCCTGTTTGGATTTTGCTTCTTATTTGTGTGTGTGTGTGTGTGTGTGTGTGTGTGTGTGTGTGTGTGTGTGTGTGTGTGTTGAGGCAGGGTCTCACTTTTTCTTTCTTTCTTTTTTTTTTTTTTTTTTTTTTGGTTGCTCGAGTTAGGGTCTCGCCCTAGCCCAGGCTGACCTGGAATTCACTCTGTAGTCTCAGGCTGGCCTCAAACTCACAGCAATCCTCCTACCTCTGACTCCTGAGTGCTGGGATTAAAGGCGTGCACCACCACGCCCAGTTTTGGGTCTCACTTTAAAACTCTGGCTGATCTGGAACTCACTCTGTAGCCCAGGTTGCCCTCAAACTCACAGAGATTCCCTTACCTCAGCCTCCTAAATGCTGGAATTATAGGCATGATCCACCATGCCTGACTTAAAAATCTTTTTTTAAAAAGAAAATTTTTTTGCATTTAGTTTTTAACTTTTGAAGTTTAACTTCAGTTCTAGAAAAGTGTGTGGTAATCCAAGAGATCCCCAACTCCTCTTCTGTCTTCTACATGGTCACAGCAAAGTGATCAGAATGGGCAGAGCCATATGGCACAATACTATGAACTGAAGTGCAGAGCTTGTTTGAATCGCACTAATTTTAACACTTTTCCTTTCTTTTCCCAGAATCCTACCCAAGGTCTGTACTGCATTTAGTTGTGGTTTTCCCTATTTTCTCTCAAATCACAACTCTTTACTGAGATACAATTAAGATACAATACACCGCCCATACCAAAAAGATACAGGGTTATTAATCACACCACATATATTATGGTTGTGCCATGACGTTATTCACCCACCTACTGGTGAACACATGGGCTATTTTTTTCTTAAGGATTTATAAATAAAATCACAAATATGTATGTCTACATACATTATCTGATACATGATTAGCAAATATCTTCTCCCAGTCAGGTCTGTTTTCTCATTCTCTTTTTAAAATAGTTTTCTCCTGTGTGTGTGTGTGTGTAGGTGTGGGGGTGGGGGTATAGGTGGGTGGGTGGGCGGGTGGGTTGGAAGAAGAGGACAACCTCGTGTGTCATCCTCTGGAACACAGTCCACCTCCTTTGAGAAGGCTCTTCCATTTGCTAGATCAACTAGCCAGTGATGCCCAGGGATCCTCCTGTCTCTGTTTTTCTTTTCTTTAAATATTTTATTTAGTTATTTATTTATCTGTGTGTGGGAGGGTGCACCAGAATCTCTTGCTACTGCTAACTGAAGCCAGATGCTTGTGCCACTTTCTGTGTCTAGCTTATGTGGGTGGCTGAGGAATTGAACTCAGGCCATCAGGCTTTGCAAGCAAGCTCCTTGAACCACTGAGCCATCTCCCCCGCCCACTATATCTGCTTTTCGAGTGCTGGGATTATGGGGTGTACTGCCAAGTCCTCATGCTTGCTAAGCAAGCATTTAAACACTGAGCTACCTCCCCAGCATCTGTTATATTTTCTTTTATAATTTAATTTTATTTTTAAAAATATTTTTATTAGTAAGCAGAAAGAGACAGAGAGAATTGGCCTGCCAGGGCCTCTAGCCATTGCAAAAGAATTCCAGATGCATGCACCACTTTGTGCAACTGGCTTTACATGGGTCTTGGGGAATCAAACCTGGACTGTTAAGACTTTGCAGTCAAGCACGTTAACCACTGAGCAATCTCTCCAGCCCCATCAGTTATATTTTCTTCTAGATGTTTCCGTCATCAGTTTTACATTTAGTATACAACTGTATGATCTTAAGGAGAAAAAAAACCAAACTCCTTTCTTCTTACATAACTCAACAATTTTGTCACCAGATAAGTGCGACCATTTTTCCTACATACACTCAGCAGTTTTCTAGTGAACGCCAGCTCTGTGTTCCATAAGTCAATTCTGGCACTATCTACCTGGAGATAGAGCCAACCCCCACAGCTTGTGGGCTCAGTCTCATGATCCTCCCATCCCCCCCACAGTCCTAGGCTGTGAGCTGTGCCTTCCCCTGACTGGCTATAAACCAGGGCTCCCCGGATCCTTGGGTTCAATTCATCTTCAAGGAAGCCTCAGGGAACTCAAGGAAACATTGATGCCCTTCCCCCATTTATTCTAGGCTGCTACAAAGGATTCCGATCACCAGCCCAGATGGAGATGCATATAGCACGGGGCATTTGGGGAACAGCAAGGAGCTTCTGTGCCCTTTCTGGGGATACATGCTCCATCCTTAACTACCTGGAAGCCCCCAAGCCCAGTTCTTTGAGTTTCATGTAGGCTTTGTTACTAGTCACGACTGATTCCATCACTGACCGTGAGAGACCAAGTCAGCCTTCAGCATCTCTCCTGCCTCCAAGAGGGTGGGCCTGAAAACTCAAACCTTCCGGTCAGGCCTGGGTCTTTCTGTGACAAGTCCCCATCCTAAAGCTATCCGGGGTCCCTCAAGCACTGTCTATCTGAATTCAGAGCACACAGAATAGAACTCTTGGGATGTGGGGGTGGGGGTAAGTGGGAAGAAGAGCAAATACACACCGTAGTTCCAATAACCACAGATTCATTTTGAGTCATTTTTATAGCTGACTCACGTCCCTGACCACAGTCCACTTCTCTGCATATCAATATACTGTTCCAAAATCATGAATGAAAGGACCTGTTCCCACTAAACTGTCTGCATCATTGTGGCAAGCCAGCCGCCATAGATGTGTGAGCCTGACCAAAATACCTCCCGGAAATGACTTATGGGAGGATATATATATATTGGGGGGGGGGGTTAGAGGTAGGGTCTTGCTCTAGTCCAGGCTGACAGGGAATGCACTATGTAGTCTCAGGGTGGCCTTGAACTCACGTCGATCTTCCCACTTCTGCCTCCCGAGTGCTGGGATTAAAGGCGTGCACCACCACGTCCATGCCGACTAGGACAGGTCTATTTCTGCTCCTACCTTGGGGTCCAAGGTCAGCATGGTGGGGAAGGCATGGCCAAGGGGCTCAGCGAGAACTTGTGGCAGAGTCACTGGACCAGCAAGCAGAGAGCATGTCAGCATCAGGACCTACTTCTGCCAGCTAGGTCACCTCCTAAAGGTCCCACAACCCCTTGCAACAGTGCCACCAGTTGGGGAACAAGTCCTCGAAACAGGAAGTTCTGGGGACATTTCAGATTCAAACCAAAACAGGTATCTCTTCCTTTAGGAGGTCTGGGAACAAGATTAGGGTTGGCCTTGCCATTTTGTTCTTCCGTGTGTGTGTGTGTGTGTGTGTGTGTGTGTGTGTGTGTGTGTGTGTGTATGTGGGTGTGCCCGAGTGGGCACACATGAGTGCAGGTGCACGTGTGGATGGTAGAGGTCAGAGACTGAAGTTAAGTGTTTTCCTCACTCTCTTTATTTACTGAAACAGGGTCTCTCAGTGGAACCCAGAGCTCATCCATCCAGCTAGCCAGCTTGCCCTGGGGAATGGATCTGTGAACGGATGAAGTGCTGAGATTACAGCTGGGCCCTCACACACGCCCTGCATCTACGGGTGCACTGGGGATCCGAACTCTGGTCCTCACATTTGTTCAGCAAATGCTTCAAGCACTGAGCCACCCCTAGACCGCTTAGTTCTAAAATGATTTTGCTATTTTGTATTTTTGCATTTCCATGTGGGTTTTAGGGTCAGCTTGTCAGTGTGCATTTGAAATGGGAATCATTTCAGGGTCCTGTACATACTCAAAAAGTATCCCTGAACTATAATCCTACCCCCAATTTGTCAACTTAAAAAAATTACTGGGGACAGGAGGCATCACCATGCCTGACTTCAAAACATATTACAAAGCCATAGTATTGAAAACAGCATGGTACTGGCATAAAAACAGAAAGACAGATCAATGGAAGAGAATTGAAGACCCAGCTTTAAATGGAAGTAACTTCAGTTATCTAGTCTTTGACAAGGGGGCCAACAAAGTACGCTGGGCCAAAGATAGCATCTTCAACAAATGGTGCTGGAGGAATTGGATAAACACGTGTAAAAAAATGAAATTAGACCCACTCCTTTCACCGT
>PVHP010020431.1:14329-30729 GCA_004024765.1 Zapus hudsonius | reverse complement strand
TTTTTTTTTTTTTAAATATATTTTTTATTTATTTATTTGAGAGAGAAAGAGGCAGACAGAGAGAGACAGAGAGAGAATGGGCACGATAGGGCCTCCAGCCACAGCAAATGAACTCCAGACACATGCGCCCTCTAGCCTCTATGGGCACTGGGAAATCGAACTCAGGTCCCTCTGCATTGCAGGCAAACGCCTTAACGGCTAAGCCATCTCTTCAGCCCAAGCCATCTCTTCAGCCCTTGTTTGCTTTTTTGAGTCAGGGTCTCACTCTAGCCCAGGATGGCCTGGAATTCATGGTCATTCTTCTACCACAGCCTCCCAAGTGCTGGGATTAAAGACGTGCACCACCACACCCAGAGATTTTGCTTTGTTTTGTTTTTTAAAATCGTGGTAGTATCTTCCCAAGAAGCCTAGGAGAGAATCCGGGTGTGGTGGCTTAATCCCAGCACTCGGGAGGCAGAGGTAGGAGGATTGCTGTGAGTTCAAGGCCAGGAGAGAAAGCCAGCTCTCGGTAACCCTCCACCTCCGGCCGCCTGCTGAGCTGAGTGGCAGATGCCACGTGAGATGGTGATGTGGAAGTGAGCTGTTTCAGGGCAGGGCCTTGGCTGTGGGTATTTGAGGAACACCAGCTCCCTGTTTCTTCTTCTGGAGACAGGGCTAGCACATGTTGCAGACATTTTTGGGTTGCTATGGAGATGAGCCCCACCTTGAGGCTCCCAGCTTGGACCTCTCTGCTCTGTCTGCTGTGTCCAGCTTTGAGGTTTGTTCTCAGTGACTCCTTGGTGAAGGAGTGTTTATGCAAAGCTCAGCTGGCCACTTCCACTTCTGTGCCCACCAAACCTCAGAAAGCCAGAGAAAATGGCCTTCATACTGAGGAGCCCGGCTGGAGGGACATCTCTGTAACAGGGACCTAAAGGACTGGAAGGACCAGGGAAAGCTGAGACACAGAAACTTCGTGGCACATGTCTGTGGTTCCAGCACTTAGTAGGCTGAGGGAGGAGGCTGGCTTGCCGTGAGTTTGAGGCTAACCTGAGCTACATAGTGAGATCTCCTCTCAATCCAACAAGCGCACTCACCCAGCCCAAAGGCACATAGCTGGGAAATGGAATATATAATGTTTATATTTTAATTTATATTTATTTGTTTGCAATCGGAAGACAGGAGAGAGAGAGAGAGAGAGAGAGAGAGAGAGAGAGAGAGAGAGAGAGAGAGAGAGATATAATGGGCTTACCGGGGCCTCTAGTCACTAGCCATTGCAAACGAACTTCAGATTGTACATCTGGCTTTACATAGGTACTGGGGAATCAAACCTGGGTCATTAGGCTTTGCAGGCAAATGTCTTAACCACTGAGCCATCTCTCTAGCATGGAATATGTATATATTTAAGACAGGGTCTCTAGTCCAGACTGGCCTCAAATTTGCTGTGTAACCAAGGATGAAAAAAATAAATATAAATAAAGATAAAAAAAAACCAAGGATAGCTTGAACTTTGTGTGTGTGTCGGGGGGGTGGTGGTGTTTATTTGTGTGTGTACATGTGTGAGTGGAGGCCAGAGGTTAATGTTGGTGTCTTCCTCGATTGCTCTCCACCTGATTTATTGAGACAGGGTCTCTCACCTGAACCCGGAGCTTGCACATAGGACTAGTTTGTCCTGGGGATCCCCTGTCTCTGCTTCCCAGGTGCTAGGTTACAAGCTGACCTACATGTCTGCCCGGAATTTACATAGATGTTGGGGATGGGAACCCAGATACTCATGCTGGCACAGCAAGCACCTTATTAACTGAGCTATCTCCCCAGCCCCAACCTTGAACTTCTGATCCTCCTGCCTCCGCTCTCCAAGTCCTGAGATTACAGCATGCACCACTATGTCATGTATGCGGATTCTACCTAAGGCTTTGCACATGCTAGCTAAGCACTCAACCAACTGAGCTACACCCATCCTGATGTGGGCTTATTGGACGTTCTTTTTATATTATCTGTTTTTATTTTTATTTTTTTTATTGTCCATAATGAGTTACATTATTTAGTGGGCAAACAATGAGTTGTTATCCCCAATTCCCCAATGCCCCCATCTCCATCCCCAATCAGCTGGATATCCTCCTCCATGGGCCGTCTGGATCAGTCCTTGTGGCAGGGGACCATGGATAGCCTAGTATTCAGCCTGGTTCTCCTGGCCCAAGTGTGTTGTTACTGAGGGGTGCCATGCCTCTGGATAGTCTCCCCCACCACGGCTCTCACAATCTTTCTGCCCCCTGTTCTGCTCAGTTCCCTGAGTCGTGGTGGGTGAGTATTAAGGCTGCTTTAACGTTGTGCGCTTAGGGGGCTTAGGGGGGTGTTGAAAATTGTTTGTTTCTGTCTCACTGGCTTATCCTGTGTTGATTGAATGGATGTGGCTGTGGGTCCCTTGTTCATCCCGTCATTCTCTGCGGGGTTCCATATGGATCCTCCACAATATGACTGTGGTGGCTCATCTCTTGCCAGGATCTCAGCTATCGGCCTATGGTCAGTTGGTAGGGTTATATGGGCCCCAGCTCTCTCGCTGCATCCTGAAAAATACAAACACAATCTCCATTGGAGAGTGAGATCAATATAGGTTAACAAATATACACAATTCTAGATTACCTAGATTCTATTTTTAGTAGCTCTCCGTCAATCACTCCCAAAGTGCATCTTTTCTTGGGAGCCCAATAGTCCAGGATCCGGTGCCTATCGCCCTGAATCCCAAGTTCTAGACAAGGGCTCCCCCTCACTAAGTAGAAAATTTGGCCGAATTTGAAAGCTGTTGATTGTCTCCCCCAGGCCCAGGCTCCTCCATTGCACAAGTGCTCCTTTCTTGGTTTGCTGTTCTCTCCCAGTAGGAGGTGTGGTCAGCCTACTCATGGCTGCAGATTGTGTTTCATGTCAGTGGCCTCTGTTTACTCCAGCTATCGTTGATCATTTTCCCCTGGCAGCCTGTGCAGTGCCTTCCAGCACTACACTAACTGACTTCTGGGGGCTGGATACCATTCTGGACTTCGAAGGGTCTCTCAATGGTATCTATGGCATTCTGTGGTTTCTTCAGCAACAGGGTTTTGCCTCAGGCCTGGGGAGGGCACTCAAGATTTTGTTTTTATTTATCTATTTTCAAGGAGAGAGAGGGGGAGAGGATAGGTGTGCCAAGGTCTCACCTCATGTCACTGTCAACAAACTCCAGATGCATGGATCACTTTGTGCATCTGGCTTTACATGGAATCTGGGGGAATTGAACCCAGGCCATCAGGCTTTGCAAGCAAGGGCCTTTAACCTCTGAGTCATCCCTCCAGCCCCAGCATGGTTAGATTTTCTGATTCCACTATTTTTGGTGCTAGGATCAAACCTCTCTGAGCTATGTCCCTAGCTCAGCTTGCTTCAATGTGCAATCAACAAGAACAAGCATTATTTTGTATATCAAGGCAAAATCAGAAGAAATATTATGGAGTAAATTTCCAAATGTGACTGTTATTTAAAAATAAAGTACATAGAATCGGGCTGGAGACATGGTTTAGTGGTTAAGGTACCTAGTTTGCAGGCCTGTTGGTCCAAGTTCGATTCCCCAGTACCTATATAAAGCCAGATACACAAGGTGGTACACGCATCTGGAACTCATTTGCAATGGCAGGAGGCCCTGGCATGCTCTCTCTCTCTCTCTCTCTCTCTCTCTCTCTCTCTCTCTCTCTCATTCTCCCCCAACTCTCAACATGCAAATAAATAAAAATATTTTTAAGTACATAGAATAAAAAAAAAATAGGCCAGGCGTGGTGGCTCAAGCCTTTAATCCCAGCACTCGGGAGGCAAAGGTAGGAGGATAGCCATGAGTTCGAGGCCAGCCTGAGACTACATAGTGAATTCCAGGTCAGCCTGGACTAGAGTGAGACCCTACCTCAAAAAAACCAAAAAATAAAAATAAAAAAAAGAATAAAAAAAATAAAATGGGTGTGGTGGTACCCACCTTTAATCCTAGCACTTTGGAGGCAGGAGGATCACTGTGAGTTCAAGGCCACCCTGAGACTTTGTTTTGGGTTCTTGTGTGACACACCAAGGAGGGAACTCAGGACTTCTCCACTTAGCCTGGTCCTGCCTTCTCATGCCTCTGCTGGAAGATGCCCCTGCCCAGATTCACAGTGCTGGCCCCACATGGGGAAGTGTTTGGGGACAGGGACTTTGAATGTCTGAGTGGGACAATGACTCTTCAGCCAAGGGCGATTTTCCTCCCTGGGCCCCCAAACAAGCTGCAGCCCAGGAAAGCCGCCTGCAAAGCTGAGCCGCACCCTCCAGCTTAGCCTCACCCACTGGGCCTGGGCTTTGGGAGGGGGTGGAACAAGAGCACCCAGAGGGCTGTGGGCCTCTTCCCTGCTGGAGCGCCGGGGAGGGAGGTGAGGTCTGTTGCCAAGAGGGAGCGAGCCATGCTCGAGGTCATTCCCAGCCTGCTGTCTGGAGCTCTGCAGCCGATTTTCCCACAGAAACAAAGCTCGAGTGGAAGTTGGCTCTCTGCCTGGCCCAAAAGACCTGCATTCAGCTCAGAGTCAAACCTTCACCCCCTCCACCATTGTCTGGGACTGGTGGGGGCTCTGACAGGAGCTTTTGAGAACACAGACCCCCAGACACCAAGGCTCTGGGGCCGTGGGAACAGGGGCAGAGAGCATATTTCTTTAAAGCCTTCTATGATTTTATATATTTTTTTATTTTTGGTGGTACTGGGGCTCGAACCTAGGGCTGCTCCTATGCTTTCTACTACTGAGCAGCCTCCCCATGCCCTTGAGCAGGACGATCTGAACTGGGGAGTACAGAGAAAGGGTCCTAAGTGGGGTAGCCCTGGTTCTCGTGGTGGTATGCACGCCTACAGTCCCAGCACATGGAGGCAGAGACAGGAGGATTAGCACGAGATTGAAGCCAGCCTGGGCTACAGAGTGAGACTTCTCAAAACCCCAAGAACAAGGCTTTTTTTTTTTTTTTTTTTGTTTTTGTTTTTCGAGGTAGGGTCTCGCTCTAGTCCAGGCTGACCTGGAATTCACTATGTAGTCTCAGGCTGGCCTTGAGCTCCCAGCAATCCTCCCACCTCAGCCTCCCCAGTGCTGGGATTATAGGTGTGAGTCATTGTGTCCAGCTTTACTTTAATTAATTAATTTTTTGTTTTGTTTTGTTTTTTCAAGGTAGGATCTCGCTCTAGCTCAGACTGACCTGGAATTTACTATGTAGTCCCAGGCTGACCTTGAATTTATGGTGATCCTCCTCCCTCTGCCTCCCAGGTGCTGGGATTACAGCTGTAAACTATCATTCCCAGCGCTGAGCAATCTTTCTTCTTTGAAAATATTATTTATTTATTTATTTATTTTTGGTTTTTCGAGGTAGGGTCTTGCTCTAGCCCAGGCTGACCTGGAATTCACTATGTAGTCTCAGGGTGGCCTTGAACTCACAGCAATCCTCCTACCTCTGCCTCCCGAGTGCTGGGATTAAAGGCGTGCGCCACCACGCCCGGCTATTATTTATTTATTTATGAGGGGCTGGAAAGAGAGAGAGAGAGAGAAAAGAGAGAGAGAGGGAGAGAGAGAGAGAGAGAGAGATAATGAGCACACCGGGGCCTTTTGCCACTGCAAACAAATTCCAGATGCACGTGCCACTTTATTCATCTGGCTTTATTTGGGTACTGGGGAATCGAACCCAGGCCAGCAGGCTTTGTAAGCAAGTGCCTTTAACTACTGAGCTATCTCTCCAGCCTCCTTCCCTTTCTTTTTTGAAGCAGAATCTTCTTACTCTAGCCCAGGCTGATCTAGTATTCACTCTGTAGTCCAGGCTGGCCTTGAACTCACATTAATCCTACCACCTTGGCCTCTTGAATGCTGGGATTAAAGGCATGCACCACCATGCCTGGTTCCCAGCATCAAGCGATCTTGAATAAAACAGGTGAAACCTTCTCTGATGAAAGCATTGGCAGAGAAGATGAAGGGAGAGATAGGTTTCCCTCACTTTTCCTCCTTCTTGGGCAGCCTGCCACACCTCCGTGGACCTCCTCCTAGGTCTTCTTGGAGCATTGTTAGAAACATCACTGGACTGAAGACAAACTCACACACCTTCACAGCTATGCACCCAGGCAGACCCACACAGCACACAAATGTGCAGGTATGCAGACACACATAGACACCAGCCCCTTCAAGCAAGCTGGAAGGCACCGTGCAGGTGGCATGCTTGTGAGTGGCTGGAACTGGTAAGGCTCAACTCTCCCAGGGAAGTTCCAGGTCTGGGGGAACCTTTGCCAGGCTTACATTCCAGCACATGCCAGGACATCCTGCGAAGTCAGGGAGCAGAGAGTTGCAGTGTGTCACAGAGAGATGGCGCGTGCCAAGTGGGGGAAGGAGAGGAGGCAGAGCATGTGGCCTAGGAGTCAGAAGGGTCCTGGAGGTAGGGAGGGGCTCTAGGAAGCCCCAACTGGCCCACGAGGTACAGTGGAGTAATGGTCTCCCAGCTCCTTTGCTGGGTAACTGTGACCTGTGGCTGCCATGGGAACTGGGCTGGGAACACACAACACCAAGAGCCAGGAGGCTCCGCCTGGAAAAACAACATCCTGGCTGAGGGGCCAGGCAGGCATGGAGGAGGGGCTATTTTTAGCAGCCTGGGCAGCGGGGGCAGGACTTGTATGGCCTTGCTGTCTGGCTGCATAAACTCACCCATTGTCCTGCCTGACCTTGCATGGCTGCTGAGATGTCTGCCTCTTGGCCTCCGGGGTGCACACAGGTCATAAAGAATTTAAGAAGGGAGCTGGCCTATAGGCTCAGGCCAGTCCCCGCAGACCAGAGCGTTTTTTGGGGTGCTAGAAGGCACTGAGCCCTTTGGGAGGACAGCTTAGAAGCTCTCCTGAGACACAGGACCTTGGAGTTACATCTGAGATCAGAGGCAGAGATGTGAGACTCCAAAGGACACAGGCCCCTTCCTTTATTGTGGGTGTCACCTTGTTTCAGTCCTGGGCTGAGAAGGTGTGTGTAAGCCCAGGTATGCAGTTGTGTGGCCTGCAGCCAAGTGTCCTGCCCTGCTCTTGGGTGTGTGATGTCTGTGTTTAATTCTGGGCACAACATACACTAAGCAGCTCCAAAATTAGCTGGTGGGGTCAAGGATGAAAAGGGTGGGGGGTGCCTGGCTCTCCAAAGCAAACACTGGGGCTGGACTCTGGGAGAAGCCGCCTAGAGCTGTCCAGCCTAGAATCGGGATGCTCCTAGGTGCAGATATGGTTTCAGCCCCTTCTTTCTGGGCCAGGGGATTTGTACCCTCTCCTGCCTGCCCATTCTGAGACCCTGAAAGCTAAGAAATCGTAGAGAGGGCTGGAGAAATGGCTCAGCAATTCAAGGTACCCACTTGCAGTCTGATGGCCCAGGTTCGATTCCCCAGTACCCATATAAAGCCAGATGCACAAAGTTGAACATGCATCTGGAGTTTGTTTGCAGTGTCAACAGGCCCTGGCACACTCATTCTATCTCTCTGCTTGCAAATAAATAATAAAATGTAGGGCTTAGCAGTTAAGGTGTCTGCCTGTAAAGGGCCTAATAACCCAGGTTTCATTCCCCAATCCCCATGAAAAGCCAGATGCACAAACTGGCACATGCATCTAGAATTCATCCGCAGCAGCTAGAGGCCCTGGTGTGCCCAGTCTCCCTCTCTCTTTCTGTTTCTCTGTTTGCAAATAATAAAAAATTAAGCGGGCATAGGGGCACACACTTTTCATTCCAGCACTCAGGAGGCAAAGGTAGGAGGACTGCTCTGAGGCTAGCCTGGGACTACAAAGTGAGTTCCAGGTCAGCCTGGGCTACAGTGTGACCCTACCTCAAGAAAATAACAAAAAAAAATTTCTTAACTCTAGAACTTTCCCTAATACACAGTATGCTCGGTTTCCCTACTGTGCATTCTGATAACTTTCTCTACTACATACTCAATAGCTATTCTTTTTTTTAAAAGTATTTTATTTATTCATTTTCAAGCAGAGAGAGAAAGAGAGGGAGGGAGAGAAAGAGGGAGAGAGAGAGTGCCAGGGCCACCACCTTGTATGTCTGGCTTATGTGGGTCCTGGGGAATTGAACCCAGGGCCTTGGGCACTGGAGGCAAGTGCCTTAACCACTGAGCCATCTCTCTAGCCCTCAATAACTGTTCTTACTACACAATCTATTGACTTTCCCTAATAACCTACTGGGTTTCCTTACTGTGCGTTCTATTTCCTTCTCCCACTCCACGTTCTATACTTTCCTTACTGTGACTTTTAGTAACTCCCTAATCCACAATCTATTCACTTTCCCCATTGCACATTATTATTACCTTCTTCTACCAAAACAAAAATTATAAAAAATTCTCGAGAGGGATGCAAGAGCCATTCATCCAACAAGTGTTTATTGAGCACCTACTTCGTGCCAGGCTGTTCTAGAAACCTGGAATAGAAGGGGTTGGGGCAGTCTGGATTGTTTCCCAAAACAAGTCCTGAAGGGGGACAGGGGCTGGGAGACCCCTTCCCTGAAAAGTAGAAGACCAAACAGGTGGAGGCTTCTAGAAGTGACCGGACTAAGGCTTGTGTCTTCCCCAGTGGCCAAGATGGGCCTGTCTACAGGAGGAGGTGCCCTCTATCACCTCCTCTTTAGCACCGATATGCAGGATTTCTTGAGAGGCCCGATCTGCAGGTGGGCATCCACACTCTCCAGAAAGAAGGCAGGCTTGAGCCTGTGGGCAAAGAGCCCCACAAAGTGGCTGTCCAGGCGGCTCTGGAAGGGGTCAGTGGGGGAGGCCAGGGCACCACTCCGGCGTGGCCGGGAGGCTTTGAGCCTCCGCAGAAGGCTCAGCTTACCGTCTCGCACGGCATAGAAAGCCAGGGCACGGTCAGCATACTCCAAGCACACCCCAACTGTAGGCGAAAAAGCGTGGGGCAGGGTGGCCTCCAGCCCATGGAACCAGACTGAGAAATTACGCCCGTTCCACTGCAGACAGCACGAATGTGCATTGCGGCCCAGTCGACCCCGGTCATAGGGTTCTTGAGGGGAGAAGCCTTCGGCCATGACACCCACGCTGACCCATCCCTCGATGATCTCCACCTCCCAGTAGTAAGTGCCCCGGTCCAGGGCGCCTTCGCCTAGCACCTGTTCGCAGTGGGTGAATCGGGTGGGTGACTCGGGGTAGTTGATGGGACACAGCACTCTCTTGACACCTTTGGTCCCAAACAGCTGCAGGAACTTGTCTGCTGTGTCGCTGTCCAAGTCCACGATGTAGGCAACTGGTCCCAGGATGGCAGAGAGATACAGGGCTCACAGCCAGGCTCAGATAGGGCAGTACCCCACAAGTCCCCACCTCCCCCAAACTCAGCCTTGTCCATTCTCTGGGATGAATACAACTCAGTGTTAATGGAGATCACCCACTGAGTTGACCTTGTTCATCCCAAGAGCTAGGGAAGGGAGCCAAGGTCTTGCTGGGACCTGTTTCTGAGGTGGGTTCTGCAGCCATAGGAGGGAGGCCCCATGGGAGCAGGAATGTTGTGTGTACTTACACTTGAGGAAGTAGTCCCTGGGGGCCTCACTCTCCAGCAGGTTGGTGCTATCAGGGTCCTGGGGCTCGGAATCTGCTGTAGATGAGAAAGTAGGAAGGACGTCCTGTAGACTGTCCATGGCTGGGCTTGGTGGTGCCCACTCCTTTGTGTGACTGCAATTCCCTCCTCCCACTCCCTCCCAGAGTCCCAAGCTACCTGGGGATAGGCACAAACCCAAATAAAACACCATGTTCTCAGGCATGAGTGGCACCTGAGTTCTGCCCCTTGCCTCCTTGCTTGCAGATCCTCAGCCACTCTGAGGCTAGTGGGTGGACTGGAAGAGTCCCTTCTGCCCTCTAGCTTGTAGCCAATGACAGGCTGGTCATCACAGGGTGATGGCTTCAGTTCCTGGCAAGATTTCGGCCCCTCCCTGTGCCAAGCACAGTTACCCTCCTCCGTTGCTGGATGGGCATCAGACCTGGGGGCCCATGTGGGGAGCTTGGGGGAGTGTGAGTCATCTTGGAGGGACACTCACCTTCTGAGCCCAGCTTCTGCAGCCCATCCTCGTCACCACCCAGCCCCCGCAGTTGTTCCCACTGGCTGGCGCAGGCTGAGACCAACACGTCTCTCACTGCCTTGACAACTTGGGAGGACTTGGTGAAGCTGAGTTCCCTTGGGGGGGCAGGCCCAGGGCCACAGCCTTCTTCTAGGGCCAACCGTAGAGCCAAGAGCTCCTAAGCCAGACAAACAATGCCTGTTAAGGCTCTGCTGGCCACCACCTTGAAAGGCCAAGCACCCATCGCCCTCGTCTCCATCCTCATCATCCCTGCTTCTGTTACCTCTGGGGTCCATGAACTGCCCTCACCTGCAGAAAGCTGACCGAGTCGGCTTCAGGGACCTGACTGAGGTTGTGCCGGGCCCGGCTTAGGCGAGTGCGCTGTTCCTCCTGCCTCCTCAGGTCACCCTGGGAGCGACCCAGCATGGTGGCCTCCCCGTCATCGATGAAGCCC
Source organism: Zapus hudsonius (assembly GCA_004024765.1). Lineage (NCBI taxonomy): Eukaryota > Metazoa > Chordata > Mammalia > Rodentia > Dipodidae > Zapus > Zapus hudsonius. Next base: position 20,217 of record PVHP010020431.1, on the reverse strand, counting down.
AGCACCTCAGTCTGGAAGCTCTGCAGGGTGGCTGTGATCTCCACAAACAGCTGGCTCACCCTGTCCCTCTCTGCCACAGCTGCACTCTGCACAAAAGGGCAGTGGAGGCAGCAGTGAGGAAAAACAGTAGGTCTCACTTTCCCTGACTCCGTGTGCCCACCCTAAGGGAGAAGGGACAGCCTGAACCTGTCCTGGATCTGAGACAGGTCAAGGGAGGCAAGACACTTGTCCTTAGTGGGCACCAGCAGGGCTTTGAGCAGGGCTTCTCTGGAGTGGACAGTCCCATGCTGAACACTCACCCACTTTGCCAGAACCCCGCTTCAGGCATGCACAGGTGTGGGTTAGGGTGGGATCTGACCTTGATAAGGGCCACTGTTCGCCGAGACTGTGCAATGCCAGCACCCAGCTCATCCATGCGGTCCTCAACAGCACTCAGGACTTTGGACTGTTCAGCCTGTGGGTCACACTCCAGTGAGTCTGGGGTCTGACAGAGTCTGCAGCCCAGCACTGATCCCGGGACTTGTCAGGGGAAAGGATGGGGTGACCAGGAAGTGACATCTATGTATGGGTAGGGCTGGGAATGGCCATAATGTCCCAAAATATGCCAGAGTGTCTGGAGCTCAGGCTGGTGCCATTCTCAAATGCCCAGTGAGGAGGCTGACTGTGGGTGTCTGCCTTCGGGGCTGAGCAGTGGGGCCATGGATCTCAATGTTACTCAAGTTCATGTTAGAATTTCCTCCAGTGAGGGAGAGATAGAATAAGAGAATGGAGTGAAGCGTGACTGCACAAGAGAACATTAAATTGTCCGGGTATCAGTCTCCAAAAAGCCCGGGTCCCCAATCCAGGCCTGAAAATTGGGGATTCCGGGCAAATCCCCTGGGTCTTATGAGTCACTGCTCCAGGCGGGAGAATCGGAAAATCCCAAGGCCAGAGGCGCCAAGACCGGGATGGAGTCCAAAGGAAACTGGGGGCGGGAGGTAGAGGGACATTGGGCACATGCTCCCACCGCGGTCCCGGAACAGCAGGACAGAGAGGATCTGTGTGCCCAACCCACCCAACATCGCACTCCTGTTGCCCGCCACACCCATCCAAAGGAGCTGACTCAATCTGGGGCAAATCTGAGCTGGGACCCTTAGGAGCCAAATGCATCAGCCACGGGGCCCGCCCGGAACGAGCTGCTGGGGGAGTGATGGGGGGAGGCTTCCATCTGGCTCTAGGGCCTAACCTGGACCCTTTTCCTTGTACACCCTAAGAACTTTGACACGGTTTCAGGTGCCCCTACCATCTCACTGGTCCCCCCACCCACACACACCCACACACACACAGCGATCGAAGGACACAGTCTTGGCTGGAAGGGGCTGCAAAGGTGCTCGGATTAGAGTAGGACGTGAAGACCCCACCCGAGCTCCCTCCCACCCGCCTGGGCCCCCGCCCCACCTCCTGCAGCGCGCGCTCCTGCTCCAGCGTCACCAGCTCGTGGCCGCGGTGCTCCTGGGCGGCGCAGACCTCGCACAGGCACACGCGCTCCGAGCGGCAGAAGCGTTCCAGCGGCCGCAGGTGGCGCGGGCAGAGGCTCTCCTCCAGCCGGCGCAGCGGCGGCACCAGGCGATGCCCGCGCAGCGCAGGGCTGCGTTCGTGCGGGCCCAGGTGCGCGGGGCAGAAGGAGGCGAGGCAGGAGAGGCAGGAGAGGGCGGCCGGCAGGGCCGCGCCCTCGGGGCACGCGTCGCAGCGCACCGGCTCTTCCCCCGAGGGCCACGGCTCGGGCGCGCAGGGAGCCGACGGTTCCGGCGCGGTGGAGGGCGCGCTGGGCGCCGAGGGCTCCGGTGTCTGGCCCCGAGGCGGGGCGGGAGCCGGGGCGAGCATGGAGCCCGGGCCCTGGCGGAGCTGCAGCAGCTCGGACAGCGTGTGGTTCTTGCGGAGCTGCAGGCCGTCGGGGAAGGGCTCCTGGCACAGTGGGCAACGGGCCGCGCCTCCGGACCCACCCGTGCCACCGGCGCTGCGGTGCGGCCAGAGCGCGCCCAGGCAGGCCAGGCAGAAGTTGTGGCCGCAGGGCAGCGTCACCGGTTCCCGGAGAGCTTCCAGACAGATGGGGCAGCTGAAGGGCCCGCTGCCGTCCATGGCTCCACGGCTTCCCGGGGCACCGCCTGTGCTGATCCCTCCTGGGAGGGACCCGGACCGTTCGCCGCCCGGCGCCACCCCCTGGGACCGAGGCCAAGGGTCCGGCCCCCTCCCGCCCCCGCCCCGGCTCGGCCCGCCCCCAGCGCAGTGTCCCGCCCTGCCCGCCGGCCCGAAGGTGGGGACCCCAGACGCCCCGGCCCTGGGGTCCCCTGCGAGGCCTCGGGGCGCTGGACCCTCCACTCGCGCGGTCAGCGCACCCTGCCCAGAAGCGGAAAGCACCAGGGCAGAGGATGCCAAGGGCGCACGGGATAGGAGGCTGGGGGGGGGGGCTTTGCTCTTCCACCCCCAACCCAAGCTTGGCCCACGGGGGGGGGGCTCCAGAGAGGTGGGTGAACCCCGCTGTGTCACATCCACACCTTTGCGCCCCAGACCGCTCCCTGGAACAGTGAACGAAATTCCTAAGCTGCTGGCCATAGAAAAAAGAAGTGCTGATGTATGTTTTTGCCCCTTAGCGACTCTGTTTACCCTCAGTGGGGAACACGGACTTTTTTTTAGACCTGAAATGGGAAGTTGACGTCACTCACTCTTCATAGCATATCCCTTGTCTAAGGAATTCACTTCTGGTTCATGGACGCTTATTGGCACCTGTGGCTCCCCCAAAGAAGGCATCATCTTGTGAGGCGTTTGCTTGGTGGTGGTGTTTGGTTTGAGACACACGGTTTCTGTAGGTAGCCCAGGTTGGTCTGGAACTCACCAAACATCATCTTTCTGCTTCAGCCTCCCAAGTGCTGAGATTATGGGATCATTGCAGGTAACCTGGCATCTTATTGTGAGTTATGCTTCAATAATGGTAAATTAAAAAAGAAAGAAAGAAAGAAGCCAAGTGTGATGGTGCACACACTCTGGAAGCTGAGGTCGGATTTCTGTGGGTTCGAGGCCAGCCTTGGACACCAGAGTGAGTTCCAGGTCAGCCTGGGCTAGAGTGAGACCTGCCTCAAAACAAAAAATAGCAACAAGCCGGGTGTGGTGACACATGCCTTTAATCCCAGCATTCAGGAGGCAGAGGTAGGAGGATCACCATGAGTTCAAGGCCACCCTGAGACTACAGAGTGAATTCCAGGTCAGCCTGGGGTAGAGTAAGACCCTACCTCGAAAAAAAAGGAAACACTTGAATGAGTGATAGGAAGCCTGACATTCTTCCCTGGCCTCTGAAAGCTTCACGGGGTACACACTAGCACATGTACACACGCACACACACACACCACACACACGTCACACATACTAAATAGTTGCTAAAAAGAAAAGAATCCACTAGTTGGGGAGAAGGCTTGGTGGGTAAACCTCTTGCAGCACAAGCCTGACCACCCAAGTTCAGGTCCAGTTTGGATCCCCAAACCCATGGAGAGCCCAGAGGCTGGAGTACAAATGCCTGTAATTCCAGCCTGGCTACAGTGAGGACAGAGGACGGAGAATCACCAGGAATTTTACAGGCCAGCTAGCCTGATAGAGCAGCCAACAAGAGAGACCCTGTGTCATAGCCACAAGACGATGGGATGAGCCTCCAAACCAGGCACAGTATGGGAGGAAGGGATTTATTGAAGTTACAGATCCAAGGAAAGTCCATAATAGCGAAAAAGGTTGGCCCCTGTTCAGAGGTCCAAGCAGAAAAAGAGAGTGAGTGTGAGTGAGTGTGTGTGTGTTTGTGGTCATCACCAACACCACACACACACACACACACACACACACACACACACACACACACACACACACAGAGGCACACACTAGCAAAGCAGGGGAAAGGAAAAGAAGATTTTTCTTCCCCTTCATATAGCCCTAGAGCTGGGTCTTGCAATCTGTTCCTAGACTTCTTGGCTTCCTAAGTCTCTGGGATTTCTTTCCTGCACTGCCCACCCAGGAAGGGATGTTTGTTTCTAGTTGACATGACTTCCCGAACCCTCTGTGCCTACTTTCTATCAGCAGATAGAAACACTCAAGATCACTGTGAATTGCTAACAGACCAAGTTGACAACAAAACCATCACACACACTCCCCACCCGCCTCAAAACAAGCTGAGTCATGAACTAACACTCAAGGTGGTTCTCTGACCCCCACGTGTGTGCCCTAGAAGGCTTGCGCTGCATTCATGCCATGAACACACAAGCACTAATTTTGTTTTGCTTTTTTTCTCCTAGGGTAGGGTCTCACTCTAGCCTAGGCTGACCTGGAATTCACTACGTAGTCTCAGGCTGACCTCAGACTCACAGAGATCCTCCTACCTCTGCCTCCTGAGTTCTGGGGTTAAAGGCGTGCACCACCATGCCCAGCTTAAAATATATTTTTAAAAAATTTAGCACACCAAACAAAACTATGAGCATGTCAAGTGTATGGTTTTGATGGTGTAGTGGTGCATGCCTGTAATCCCAGTACTTGGAAGGTTGAGACTGGAGGGTCCTGAGGACAAGACGAGCTGGTTCTATGTAGGTAAACTCTGCTTCCAAAGAGAAAAGGGGAAAGGGTGTAATGTTTTTTTTTTTGAATATTCAATGGACTCTTTGTTGGGCAATGCAGAATGCTGAGCAATATCCCTCCCTGCCCTCTACCCATGAGGTTCCAGGAGTACCACCTAGTGATTATAGTCAAAATTGTCCCCAGACATCGCCCAATGTCCTCTGAGGGCTGAAATGTCTCAGTTGAAGACCACTGCTTTATCCAGGTTTCCTTTTCATTGATATAAGAAACTGTTATTCCTCCTGTCCCCTCAGTACCCACCTCTCTGAGGACACAAGGCTTTATCCTTCAAGTCCTTTATTGGTTCCTCCCCTGGGTTTAACTGCAGGCCTTGCTGATGGTTTGGATCTTGCCCAAAGAAGAAATGGCTAGGGAGCCAGTACAGCAGGGAAGTGGGCCCTCCATGTGAAAACTCCTTCCTTAGTCACTCAGGGCTACTGTGACAGAGTACTAGAGGCTGGGGGGCGTATAGACAGCAGACATTTATTCCTGGAGGCTGGCAGACTGAGAAGGCTCAGCTTCTGAGAGGCCCTGGGCTGTAGACTACTGATCTCTCTCCTCTCTGTTTTGTTGGGGAGTGAACCTAGGGCCTCACACATGAGGTAACACTGCCGTTTGAGCTGATGCCCAGCCCAAACTTTCTTTCTTTTCTCCTTCCCTCCCTTCTTTCCTATTTCTCTATTTTTTCTTTTCTTTTTCAAGGTAGGGTCTCTCTTGCTCAGGAATTTGCTATGTAGTCTCAGGGTGGCCTTGAACTCATGGTGATTTTCCTACCTCTGCCTCCAGAGTGCTCGGATTAAAGACATGCACCACCACACCTGGCTCTTTTTTATTTTTCTTTTCTTCTCTTCCCCTCCCCTCCCCTTCCCTTCCCTTCCCTCTCCTCCCTTCCCTTCCCCTCCCTTTCCTTCTCTTCCCTTCCCCTCTCTTTCCCTTCCCTTCCCCTCCCTCCCCTCCCCTCCCTTTCTTTCCTAGACTTCTCTGGTGCCCCTTTTATCAATTCACTAATCTCATCCATGAGGGCTCAAGCCTCTCTCATAACCTAATTAGCTCCCAAAGGTCCCATCTCTTGATCCACCCCCTTAGGGCTCCAGCAATGGGTTCTGTATCATTGTGCCTCCCTCTTAGGTAAGGAGCAAGTGCAGAAGGAGAGGGACAGTGATGCCTGCAGGAGGTTGAGGGAGTGAGGAAGTGGCAACTGAGCTGAGCTGTCCCAGGGTAGAGACACTGGTGGGAAAAGGTCCTCTGGACAGAAGGAATAG
>PVHP010020431.1:0-14229 GCA_004024765.1 Zapus hudsonius | reverse complement strand
TCACGCCTGGTTCTGGAAGGGAGGGGATGCTCTGAGGTTGAGTGGTACCCAGGGGTTTCCCACCCAGCAGCCCAGCCTGCTGTCTCCTCTGCTCCCCAAGAAAGTCCAGAGATGGAATTTGTCAGGGTGGTGGCTTACTGATGGACTGATTGTTGGGTCTCACTCTGCTGGTCTGGAAGTTGGTTCAGGTGACCCTCCTGCCTCGGCCTCTGCGCTGACTGAGCCCACAAGCAGGTCCTGCAGGCTCATGTAGGAGTGCCCAGACTAGTGGTGGCATCGTGGTGACTCATTTCCATTAGTGCAGCTTCAAAGTTGTTGCTCAATATCTGTCATGCTTTTGAAATGGTCTGGCTCGGGGCTGGGGAGATGGCTCAGTGGTTAAAGTCCTCGCCTGCAAAGCCTGCTGGCCTGGGTTCAATGCTCCGGTACCCACATAAAGCCAGATGCACAAAGTGGGACATGAGTCTCAAGTCCATCCCTCTAAATGAATGAATGAATGAATGAATGAATGAATTTCTGGCTATCAGAGGCAAGGGTAGCAGCATTTTGGAACTCTGCAAGAACATGTCCACACCTGTCTGTCTTGAAAAGTGGCAAAGAACCCAAGGTTACATACCTTACCACAGCTAGTCCTGTGGACGGGGTGGGGAATGTACAGCCTACATAGCCTTCAGCCACACAGGACTTTGATAGAAGCAGAATTGCCCCAGAAACAAAACGCTGAACAAAGCTAGTCGTGGTGGCGCACGCCTTTAGTCCCAGCACTCGGGAGGCAGAGGTAGGAGGATCACTGTGGGCTCAAGGCCACCCTGAGACTACATAGTGAATTCCAGGTCAGTCTGAGCTAGAGCGAGACCCTACCTCAAAAATAATAATAATAGAGGTTCCAGGAAAAATCCAAGCCTTTGGCCTGTTCCCCTGCTGTGTGCTGATGAGTGCACCTGCCCTGTTTGATCCCTCACTGACTTGGGAACCCAGCTTCTTCTAACACGGACCAGAGACCAGCAGCTCTCCAGAAATCATCCGGGCCTTCAGCACCAGAGTGGACCGGATGAGGCATTGAGTCTCCAGCCTGCAGACGGCAGCCAGTGCAGTAAATCTAATAACTTCCCTTGGTTTTCTCTCATTCCTGGCTGTTCCCTTTGTAATATATGCCCATTCTGTTGTTTCTGTGCCTTAGAGAACCATGACTAATACAACATTATTAACCTTTAAAATCTTTTATTGTGAAATACTTGTCCATGAGCATATAAAACATAGATGTAAGCAACACTCAGGAAGCTGAGGTAGGAGGACCACCATGAGTTGGAAGCCAACTTGTGCTACAGAGTGAGTTCCAGGTTAGCCTTGGCTAGAGTTGGGACCCTGCCTCAAAAAAAATACAAGAAAAATAAAACAGATGTAAATGTCAATTACAGAAGCACACATCCTTGTGTCCACCATCACGATCAGAAAGTGAAGCATTCCAAGAAAAGGAATTATACCAGGATGGGAAGAAATGTCAGGGCAGAGCACTTGCCTGGGTTCCATCTCTGTGCCAAAGGGTGTGTGTGCGGGTGTGTATGTGAGTGTGGGAGTTACACCTGCCCTATGACTCAGCAACTCTAGTTCCAGAAATACCAGCAAAAACATACCAAGAGCTTCATGGAAACGTGTTCTGGAATAGCCAAAAACAAAACAGAGATGCTCACCCTGTCAGTATCCACACCTCTGGCTTCACCAGACTCCAGAAACCCATCAGGTGGAGTAGCAAGGGACTAAGTTTCTGCTATACTAACTTGCCAGTTACCTAGCTGGCCAGTGACAGGGTGATAGTCAAGGATGCTTCACTGAGGCCTTTTTATTAAACAAGAGAGTCCTCAAAAGCCGGGCGTGGTGGAGCTCTTGCCTTTAATCCCAGCACACGGGAGGCAGAGGTAGGAGGATCGCCGTGAGTTCAAGGCCGCCCTGAGACTACATAGTGAATTCCAGGTCAGCCTGGACTAGAGCGAGACCCTACCTCGAAAAACAAAACAAAACAAAAAAAGTGCCTTTAACCACTGAGCTGTCTTCCCAACCCACTGCAATATTTTTGTAGCTAAAACGGTTTAAATGTCCAGTGTTGGGTAAGTGCATTTGATAGATATTTGAATGTATATCTCGGACAACTTGTTCGTTATGGACCACTTTTGACCCACATGTTCTCTGCAGGAGGAGAGCTAGTGGCCATATGTATTATTTTGTCACTGCTGCTGTCCTAGAATCCCAGGAGAGCCCGGGTGCTGCTCTAGCCTGAGACACTGCTAGGGATCAGCTGATTTTAGAACTCTGGCCTTAGGTCCCCAGGCCAGAGGCTGAGCTGTTCTTGAACCCTTAGTCATGGGGGCACCTGTCCTCCGCCCAGAGGTCCATCTGGTCTGTGCCTTCCTCAGCTGAGTGCTGAGGCCTCTTCCTGGGATACTGGAGGGAGCTTAGCCCCAGGCTGGTGGCAAAGAGTGAGGGTCCTCCCCTCGAGGAGCCAGAAGACGGGGTAAAGTGGCCTGGTGAAGAGGGCGTGGAAGGTGTGCAAGGGCTGGGCACGTGGTTCCAGGCTGTAGAAGGTGATGTAGCCAGAGGCGAGGTCCAAATCTATGCCCAGGAGCCGTCCAGACACCCTAGGGAGGCGCTGGGCCTTCCCACTGTGCCAGGCCTGGACACTGTCCTCCTGTATGCACAGGCCCCAGGAGGAGGACCCACGGCCGATATTGTCTGTCTGGGTTCCTAGCTTGTGTCGTGTCAGTTCTGGGTAGGCGACGCCCAGAGTCACTGAGTGGTCAGAGGCATGCACCTCCCAGTAGTGCCGTCCAGCCCGGAAGCTCTGAGCACACCGCACCTGCCACAGCTCGAAGCTGTCTGGCCCAGCCGGGCCCCGAGGCTGGCACCCGTGAGTCACCTTCTGGTCCTGGTGGGACAGGTAGAAGTGACGGTTGGCAGTGTCCGGATCAAAGGTCAGATTGCGATAATCTAGTTGGGAGAGATGGACAGAAGTGAGCAAAGTGCTCTCCTGTGCCGAGAGGAGAGACAGAGACCGTCAACTCCATTTATCGTCAGTAAGTATCTGCCAGCAGCCTGGGGAGATGGCTCAGTGGCTAAGGGCACTTGCTTATAAAGCCCGCAGGCCAGGGTTCAATTCCCCAGCCACCTACGTAAAGACAGATGGGCAAGAGACCCTCATGCACTTGCACAAACACCTACACATTTGCAAATAAGTGTCTGCCAGGTATACTGTGGGTTGTGCCTGGGCATCATCCCACCATTTAATTCCTATTACCTTTGAAGCTGGAATCTTCTAAGTACCTATTTCACAGCCGGGAAAACTGAGGCTCAAAGAGCTAGAGCAGCACTGAGTGGAAGAACTGTGAAGGATTTCACTCTTTAACACTCCGCTGGCTGCATCTGCTTTAGGGTGGATGTGGTGGACAAGGTACACGCCTACAATCAGTGTGCAAGGGTGGGGCCAGGCTACGGACAGGCCCATTACCGCAGTCCAATCTACTTACACACACGCAAACACTCACAGACACAGATGTGCACCGGCCCGGCCATAGAGCCTACTTACTCTGCCAGAGTTTCTTCCTCAGTGGACACACGGAGCTTGGGACCAGTGTCATGGGACTTGGAACCTCTGGGAACAAAGCAGTGTGAGTGGGTGGCAAGGTCAGAGGGGGTGAGCCTTGCCCCTCCTCCTGTCCCCGAGGGGTGAGCCAACTGGGTCCAGAAGGGTAGGGAAAGGTTTGGGCTCGGCCTTACCCACAGAGACGGAGGCGTCAACCTCGGCCGCTACCCTGGGGGGCCTCTGCTCTTCGAGGAGAAGACTACAGAGGGGGCTCAGAGACTCATTCAGGTTGACCAGTTGCTGGTCTTCATCCCACTGCAGAGGGGTCAGTGGACCAAGAGGTTCTGGGGACTCCGAGAGCTGCTGTAATTCCTAAGCTCCAGGGACAGCTGTGGTGAACGAAAGGACAAGGCAAAGAAGGCGAGGCCCCGGCCCAGGACCCCAAGACCCTGTACCTGGAAGAAAGTCCTGTCATCTGCCTGCTCCAGGAGATTCTTGACCCAGTGGCAGTGGTGATCCAAAGCCTGCAGGTGGCCCTGCAGCCGCTGCATCTCAGCCAGAGCCTGGGCCAGCGCCTGCGTCTTGACTGCCTCCATGTTCCTCAGTGCCAAGGTCTGCCGCGTCTCCAGGGCCTGCATCAGGCTGCTGAATCTGCTGGAGACCATCAAGGCCAGGTTGCAGGCTGAACTCTGTGGGCACAAGAGGAACCTTGGGCTGTATGCCACACCTAGGTGGGCTGGGGGCCAGAGAACATGGGGAGCTAGTGTCCCTGGAACCTCTTCCCCCTGGGGCCTGGTTAGTGGACCAGTGGAAGGGCATGGGGAAGAGATCACTTGCTACCTGGATCTGGCTGCACTGCTTCTCCAGCTCTTGCAGCTGGGCTTTGGCTTGGGTAATCTGCTCCTGGGTGACCAGCAGCCTGGTTCTCAGCTGGGTCTGTGGTGCCCACCCAGGGAACAAGCAAACAAAGGGAACCAGGATTAGCTGTGTCCTTCACACCACCACCAATACCTCAGGTGCTGGGCACCTTCCTGTGCCACCCCAGACCATGCTGACCAGTGGGCCAACCCTAGGTAACCGAGTGTCAGGAAGAGGCCTAAACAAAGAAAGCCCCTTCCTTCCTCACACGGTGCACTTCTGCCTCTCAGAGGTTGAGTAAAGTGGGCAGAGCTCTCTCCTCTGGGCTCACCTCATCTCTACCCCCAGTCAACAGATGGGCTCAGTAATTCTGGCTCAGGCGGCATGGAGGGAATGGGATGACCAGAGTTTTTCAACAAGTGCACGGCTCAATGAGGAACCCCAGGGGAGGGGACTCTGATGACTTGGTTGTGTCCCATTCCCTCAAGGATCAACGTGAGCTGTCATGGGAGCAGGGCAGAACACGCTGATGCCAGGAGCCCCACTCCCTGACCACCGAGAGCACCTGGTTCTTTGCACCTCACTACCTCCACTTGGAGGTGGGCACCAGCACCACCTTCACTTCAGATAGGAAACAGGCCCAGGGAGTTGATAGGCTAATCAAAGGCCTCATTTCCTAAGCTCAAAGTATCTTTTATGTTGTTGTTGCTATTATTGTTGTTTTAAGGTAGGGTCTCGCTCCAGGCTGACATGGAATTCACTACATAGTCTCAGGGTGGCCTTGAACTCATGGCGACCTGGCGATCCTCCTACCTCTGCTTTCCGAGTGCTGGGATCCTAACCCTATTTGCTCAGCGCCATTAGCAGCTCCAGAGATCACTCTGAAGCCCCCTCTGCTCCTCTCATGCGCTCTCACCCTGGTCCTGTCACCAGCTCCAAAATCTCTTCCCAGGCATCTGTTCTCCAACTGCCACTTCCCATCCCTCACCTGCTCTGGCCTGTCTCCCATTCCTCCCACCAGCAGACCCCAGCCATGCCCCCAACCTCCATGGGGCTTTTCAGCACCTCTCCTTCCTGCTCATGTGCCATCGTCCTGCCCTTCCCCCTCCCCCTTCCTGATTTCAGCCCCATGTCCCTGGCTGAAATGGCCATGAGTAACAGCACGGACCACCACACATGTTGTCATGTGTCTTCTGATGGAACCTTCCAGTGACAAAGCTCCCAAGACCATGCCCTTGGTCCTGGCCAGTATGCCCTGCGTCCTCCTGCTCCAGGACTCCTTCCAGGGACCTTTGGTGACACTTTCCTTCCCGTCCCAATCTCCTAAATCCCCAGTGGATTCCCATGCATGGCCCCTCTTATTCCACCCTGTGTACCCCAATCCAAGCTGCTTGTCCATCCTACTCAGCAGAGCTCAGCCACCCACTTGCTTGACAGAACCTGTCACCCTAGGGCTCGCATGCCATCTGCTTCCCACCTCCCCTGGACACTGTGACCCCTGTTGGCTGTGACCTACCTGACTCAGGTCTCACCTCCTGATGCCCTCTCCACACCCCACACCACAGCTCCATAATGCAGAAATCTGACGGCACTCCTGCCTTTTCCTTTTTTTTTCTTTTTCTTTTTTGTTTTTTCGAGGTAGGGTCTCACTCTAGTCCAGGCTGACCTGGAATTCACTATGTAGTCTCGGGGTGGCCTTGAACTCACAGCCATCCTCCTACCTCTGCCTCCCAAGTGCTGGGATTAAAGGTGTGTGCCACCACGCCTGGCTTCCCCGGCCGTTTTCAAGCTTGCATATCCCTGGAGGGTCAGCTCCTTAGCGCCACCCCACAGCCCATCATGGCATCTGGTGGCCCCAAAAACCTCTGCTTGGAGATCCTCAGGACCTGTCTCCTGGCTATTCTCTCTTTTTAAAACTTATTTGCAAAGCAACTCCAGGCGCATGCACTTCCTTGAGCATCTGGCTTTACCTGGGCACTGGGGAATCGAACCCGGGTTATAAGGCTTTGCAGGCAAAGCGCCTTAACTGCAGAGACGTCTCTCCAGCCCCTATTTTTTTTAAAAATGTATTTGCATGTATGTGGGGGGATGGGTGAGCTTCTGGCTTTACGTGGGTGGCTGGGGAATTGAACCTAGGCCGGCAGGCTTTGCAGGCAAGCGCCCTTAGCTGCTGAGTCATGTCCCCAGCCGGTGCCTTTTCTCTGCCGCTGTCCAGTGCACTGCCATGTTGCCCCCACCTGGACACTGCTCCCCGTCTTACTCCCCTCCCTGTTGGCTGGTAAAGCCCTCGGGAGCCACCCAAAGGGCACCCCGTCCTCATCCCGGCTCCCAAGCAGGGTTGCGTTCGTCGTCTCCACTGCAGGGCAAGGGTCTCGCCGGGTCCAGGGCGAAAGCCCGGCCGACCGATCGCCGCCAAGCCCCCTCCCCTCCGCGCTGCGGACGGTCACCTCGCGCTCGCGGCGCTCCACGTCCAGCAGCGCCCTCTCGTGGCCGCGGCACTCGCGCACCGCGCACGCGCAGCACGCGCACAGGCCCTCGGTGCGGCAGAAGAACTCGAGCGGCCGGCCGTGGCGCGGGCAGCGCGCGGGCGTCCGGGGCTCGGCGGCCGGCTCGGGGCGCGGGGTGCCGGCCCGCAGCACCTCCAGCACGCCGCTGAGCGCCACGTTGCGGCTCAGCTCGGCGCCGTCGGGGAAGGGCTGGCGGCACTCGGGGCACGTCTTCTCCCCGCGGCGCCAGGAGTCGCGGATGCAGCTCCCGCAGAAGTTGTGTCCGCAGGACAGCGTCACCGGGTCCCGGTAGAGCTCCAGGCAGATGGAGCAGGTCAGCTTGTCCTCCAGCTGCGGCGCGGCCATGGCGGAGCCGCCCGGGCGCGGGCCTCTTAAAGGAGCCGCGCTTCCGGCGTCACCCAGCCGCGCGGGCGGGCGCGGTCTTCCCGGGCTCCCGCACGGGTTTCTCCCGATCCCCGCCAAGCTAGAGGCGTGGGGACACCCGCCGGCCCAGGACTCCTGTCGGGGTGGGAAGCCCTGTGCTGCACTTGCTCCCCGAGCAGGATGTAGGCGCTTGGCACTGTGTCGTTCTTAAATGGGTGGAATTTTCTGATTACTAAAAGAGAAACCAGTAACCCTCTCCCTTTTGTTCCTGTTTTGATAGCCTTGCTGTGCGTGCGGCGCATGTGCGGAGATCCTCCTGCCTCAGCCCAGTGCTGGGCTTTGCAGGAGTGCGGCGCCTCCCAACACCTTACAAAGGTCAAGCCAACTTCTGCCCCGTTTGGGGGATGGGGTTCCTGGTCTGGAATCCATTTGTTTTGGTTCAGAAGACATGCTCAGATGTGGTCCTCGGGGACGCAACCCACCTTTGAGACAGGGTCCCTCACTGGCTTGAGGCCCCCAAGAGCCCCTGTCCCCTGCTCTCCAGCACTGGGACTATAGGCGCACACTGCTATGCCTAGCATTTCACATGGGTGTAAAACTAAGCTCCTCGTGCCTTCCAGGCGGGCACTTCAGTGACTGAACCACTGGAACCTATTTTTTGAGCAAATCAAGTATTTCCCCAATAACTGGGCACTCAACCCTGACCTCCTTGGGCTGGGCTAAAGGAAGGCTCACTTCCTTGTAACCCAGCAGGCCAGGCCTCCTGGCGGTGAAGTTGGTTCTGGGAAAGGAAGTCAAGGAGAGCCGTGCAGACAGGTCTAGTTGGCCTGGCAGGGCAGGAGCTTCACCATCCAGAGGCTGGCGAGTCTCTTTCAGGAGCTCACGGGACCAGCCTTCAGCCACTGGGCCAGGGGGCCTCTGAACCCTCAGGAGGGCACCTCCCCTGCCCAGGAAGGAGCTCTAGGTGCTCATGGCAGACACAAGCCATCTTTATTCACAAAGCTTCACTGCAAGCCCTGGCCTGCAGGCAGGGGCCCCACTAGAGCTGCCTCCGGTAGGGCTTCAAACATCTCGGCCCTCTGTGCTGGGTCTTTCCTGTTCTTTAAGGCCCAGCTCGCTCATCTCCGTCCCCACCTGAGGAGGTGCACTCAGTCCCTCAGTAGATGCCATAGGTGGGCTCATGACTGTCCCTGTACCGGTCCAGGTAGCGCAGGGGTTGCCGGTGGGGGAAGCACTTTTGCTTGGGGTGGTAAGTGGGGGGCCGCACAAATTCAAACACAGGCTCCCTCATGTCTGCAAGAAGAATGAAGGGTCCATGGGTAGAATCCTACGGGCCCATCTCCTCCCTTGCTTGTAAAGCTGGAGTCCCCCACCAGCAGGTCTGTGATGCCTGCTACCCTGGCATGGCAGGAGGTCTGTGCCCTCTGACTTGCCCCACCATCCAGCCCCATGCCACCCTTACCCAAAAGTTGATGGAAGGTATGAGTAACTGAGTCATCCCAGCGGCATTGGAAGAAGGCCAGGCCAGCTGGAGTCATGGCTTCCTGGTGTTTCTTGTAGAAATCAAAAGTGCGGAAGGTCCGCTGGGCCAGCTGGTAGCTGAGAAGATGGGGAACATCTGAGAGTTTCAGGGTGGGGGAGAGGGACCCACACTCTCTTGCCCCACAGGCAATCCTGGGAAGTCCCTTGGGGTCTACCCAGCCTAGGTCTAGATCAAGAGAGAGGAAGGAATAAGAGCCACTATTCTGGGGTGAAGAATACCAGGGTGAGGGGCGAGTGTCCTCGGAGAAGTCAATTGGCTTGTCCTGCTTGAAGAGCAGAAAGACAAGGCGGTGGAAGCCAGAGCCGCGGGCAGGGAAAGGTGGGAGGTAGGGACATGTCTCCTGTCCTTCAGCCACTTTGTTGCCGGGGATGTTGGTTCTGGTGGAGGAAAGCATTTATTCACTGGGATCCAGAGAGGTGGCAGGAGACTTCCCATGTGTGCACCCTAGATGCTGATGTCACTCCCGGGGGGCAGGCCCCACCATCTAGCATTCACTGAGGGAGAACACAGAAGGGCCTCAGCACCCAAGGATGAGGGCTCCAGAGCCCAGAGGATGACAAGGGCAAGCAGCAGGTTACCTGGGCCCTGGGATCCTGCCCACCCATCATTCAGGCTAGAAAGCCACACTCTTTTGGGCTCTTCTTTCTCCATGTCCTATGGCTGTGTCAAGGAGGTTCCTAGCCTGGCACTGGGGTGGCCAAGGTTTTGCCCAGGTACAACTTCCCATTGAGCCCTGTCCCTGCTGGACAGGCTGGTAACTGCAGTTACCCAGAAGTCCCAAAGTTCAGGGCACCTGCCTGACCTCTGCCTCCTGGCTCAGAACCAAAAGCCACCAAGAAAACAAAAGGACAGTCTAGCCTAGCTGGGGGAGAACACCCAGGGGTCCACTGAGCACACAGAGGGAGATGCCAGAACTGCCAATCAGCTTCTCTCATCCTCCACTTTGAATACCACAGTGTCCCTGAAGAGAGGAATGTGCATAGTGGCATCGTCCCAGCTTCCCAGGAGAGAAACTAGCTGAGACGGATGAGGCTTGTGGGGAAGGGCCAAGGCCGACTGTCCTTTTCTTCGCTACCTGTTTTTTAAGTACATGAATCCCAGGGTCCCTGGCAAGATATAAAGGTGAGAAGTTACCTCCTGGAATGGGAGGTTAATGCAAAGTCCTATATTTAATCCAGGAACTGAAATTCAGGGGTAACCCTTCCCAGGCTCCCAGGGTCAGATACTCACATCAGCCAGTGAACGTACTCAGCATCTGGCTCCAGCAGGTGTCCATCTGCACGGAACACACAAACCAACTATGGGCCCTGCACACTCTCCTGAGTGTACTACCCCGCCCCTCTCTGTGTGGACTCGGGAGGGGTGGGAGTCGGGAGCCCTGGTGACACCCAGATACACACCCAAGTTAGTGAGCAGCAGTGTCCACCTGGAGCCCTTGTCTGCTTCATAGGTCACTTCTGGGGCTTGGGCAGCCTAGCATGGAGACAGACCAAGAGAGCTGACACCACCACCCAGGACAAACAAGCTGTTGTAAACAGAATTTTTTTGCAGAGGGCTGAAGCCCGTGGACCTAGAGGGCAGGGAGGAGGGCATAGCACGTGGTACCTCAGTTGGAGTCACTTCATTGCCATGATACACTGGCATCAGGTCCTCGTCACTCACAGCATAAGCCACGTGCAGGGGGACCCAGGGTACAAAAGTGGCGCCGAGGAACAAGTCTCGGTAGAGGCCATAATACTCGGCCAGACGTTGTTTGTGGTAAGGGCCACAGGTCCTTTCCCATTCAGTCTGCACCGCTTCCAGGGAGATGGCGGCTGGAAAGGAACAAGGCAGGCATGATTCATGAGGGCGTGAGCAGGATGCACATGGGGACACTCTTCTCGTAGGCTCACCTGTACCAAGGCGGGCTGCCCGCTCCACTTCTGGATTGGCCCGAAGCTCCTGCAGGAAGCGTTTCCGTTCCTGGAGCTGTTGGGTCCGGCAGACCTTGGGTGGAGGCAGCCCAATGTCAATTTTGTCTCTGGGATCTAGGGAGGAAGATGTGTTGGGATAAGCAGGGTCAAGTCTCTTGTTCCAGCAGCTGTCTTTGTCTAGGCCCCTCATTCTGTCACTCGAGGCTCTGATGGAACATTCATTCCCTTGGACTCAAAACCAAAACAATACTTCGCAGTCTGCTTCCCAGGCCTGAACAGCACTGTCATGAAGCAAATAAGACATAAGGTGGAGTTGTGGTTTATGACTCCTAAACCAGGTCATGAGGAACAGAGGCAGATGGACATCCTAACTAGCTGGGATCACCTTCAAAGTGAGTCACAGCTGGCCATGGACATACACCTGTGTCCTGCTTGCAGCTAACAGTGCAAGCTGGATGGATTAACAGGAAATGCTTCTCACACTTTAATGGACAACCTGTTTAAATTCAGATTGGTTCATTTAAGACTGTGTTTCTGACAACTCCTAGAGAGTGTTGGTCACGTAACACTTGTTAGAGCAAAGCCCTAGAGAAGGTTCAATCCAACCCCTTTGTCTATACCCGTGAGATTACAGTACGTACTGATCCCTCACCAGAGACCAGGCAGGCATTTCAGTGGGCTGTATCCTTTAATCCTCTAAATAACTTGGTGACAGAGATGAGCTTAAAGTTGAGGGAATGGAAGCTCAGGGTTGTCAGCCCTAAGAGGGATGGGGTTTAAATCAGACTGTTTGGATTTCAGGCAGTCAGGCAGTGCGTCCTTAAAGATCATTAAAATTGGCTCTCTGGGCTGGGATGTAGCAGAGGTAGAGCCTTGCCTAGCGTGCATCAAACCCAGGGGTTTGATCCCCAGCAGGTCAAACAACAAAAACAGCAGCAACAAAAAATTGTCCCAGAGCTGGGGAGATGACTCAGTGGGTGGAATGCCTGCTGTACAAGTGTGAGGAAGAGTTAGGATCCCCAGCACTTGCTTACTCTGCTGGGTAGGCGAGGAGAAAACAGGGAATCCCAAGATGGGTGGGCCCTGGGTTCAAATGAGAGACCCTGCCTCAGACAGTAAAGAGAAATGCTATCAAGGAAGACCCCCAGTATAAACCTCTGGCCTCCATATGCACATATACACGTGGATGCACCCCCCAAACATACGTGTGCCCACAAGCATACACACATGCAAAACAAACACCACACACCAACAGCCTCTAGAAATGCTTTCCAAAAGGATGTACATTAGCCTGAAGTGCTGGTGAACATCAGTAATCAATCCAGCAGTCTAGAAGCTGAGGTAGGAGGTATTTTGAGAGGTTGAGGACAGTCTGGGGTACGTAACAAGGCTCTATTCTCACCAAAATAAAATTTTAAAAAAAGAGGCAAGAAGGGCTGGAGAGATGGCTCAGCACTTAAGGTGCTTGCCAGCAATGCCTGACGACCCAGGTTTGATTCCCCAGCACCCACGTAAAGCCAGATGCACAAAGTGGTGCATGCATCTGGAGTTTCTTTGCAGAGGCCCCGAAACGCCTGTTCTCTCTCATTCTCTGTCTGCCTGCAAAATAAATTAAAATAAAGAGAAAATAAAGGGTACGTCCTTGCGAAGGTTTTCACTTCATTTAGTGAATTCCTGCGCAGCGCAGCGCAGGTGCCAGCCAGGATCCAGTGATGGGGAGGCTGGGGACGACGGGGCGGCGTGGGCAGGATTTTAGGGGTCCAGAGGGGCGCCCCGACCCTCCCACCGCCGCCCCCGCACCTGTCGTCTCGACGAAATGCTCGCGGTAGGTCCTCCACCAGTGCGGGGCCCGCGCCTCCTGCTCGGCCCGGCGCCGGTAGCGGTCGAAGCTCCGGTACTTGACCAGGCGCTCCAGGTTGCCCACGTCCACGTCCTGGTTGGGGAGGGGTCGCAGCGGCGGCGACCGGCGGCTCAGGGCGGCTGCGGGCACAGCGAGGGTGTCACGCCGGCTCCCGCGGGGCCCTGGGGCCCGAGCTCCGGGGAACCCACGAGCCGGACCACTCACCCGAGGTACCGAAGGCCCGCCACGTCCTGCCCGCAGACAACGCGGCCCGCCACCTGGGCGCCGCCATCTTGGCTGGAGTCGCCGGCCACGCCCCCGCAGACGCAAGCCACGCCCCCTCCGCGGACACCACGCCCCCCGCGGTCGTCAGGCCCGGGACTCCTCCCATCAAAGCAATTTCCGTCCAGTGGAGAAGCGGGGAAGCCACCAGGGGGCGACACCTACCCGTGGCGCCCGAGCGCCTGCGCGGACTCGGGGCTCCGAGCTGGCCCTTGGCGCAGGATGGGCGGGGAAGGGTGATGCGCCCAGATCCCGGAGTCAGAATCCAAGTTCCAGTCTGTAATCACACCATAACCCTTGCAGGCAGTAATAATGCTTCCCTGTTAGAAGGGGGAAGCTGGGCTGGGGAGGTGACTCCGTGGTTATAGGCACTTGATTGCAAAGCCTGATTGATGGCCTGGGCTCGATTCGCCAGTACCCACGTAAAGCCAGACTCACAAAGTTCGTTTGCAGGGGCAGAAGGCACATATAACTGGTATATAATTCTTAACCATTATCAACAAAGGGACCTCACGTGAGATCTCTCTCCCAGGATTCTGCACCTTTCTTGTAATCCAATTGTAACAAAGTAAAACTTGGCAGCTCTCTTGATCTGGACCTTCTTCTGGCCCAGCCTCAGTTTTGTTTTGTTTTTTTAAATTTTTATTTATTTGCAAGCAGAGAGAGAGAGAGAATGGACACACCAGGGTCTCCAGCCCTGCAAACAAACTCCAGATGCACGCATGCACCACAGTGCATTGGTTTTACATGAGTTCTGGGGAAGCAAACCTGGGTCATTAGGCTTTGCAGGCAAGTGCCTTAACCACTGAGCCACCTCTCCAGCCCAGCCTCAGCTCTTCTTCATAGCTTCACTGCCTCCGACTTCCTCCCCAGGCCATACAGCCTTTGCAGTGCTGTGCTCACTCAATGCCTTTTCCTCCTTTCTCCTCTGTGGCCTGGCTGCTTCCCTCCAGGAAGTCTCTGACATCCAGAGCCAGGGCTGATGACACTTGTCATCACCAGCAGGTTTGACCTCAGGTTCACAATGAAATGGAATGAGGTCTCTGTATCCATCATGACATGGCCACACCTCAGCTTTCATAAACAGTTAAACCTTCTTCCATCATTCCTACCTTGCCCATCAGTGAGCACCTGCTGTGGGCTAGTTTCAGGTCGCAGGCCAGGGCTGCCTAGGAGAAGCACAGTTCCTGGGGTGCTCATGGGAGCTGAAGGCCTTCCACAGATTTGTCTGTTTAGATGGTAATCTCACTTGCACTTTTTTCATTTGGTTTCAGAATCTCCCAAGTCCTTGCCTTCCTCCCTCCAAGGGCCTCCAGCAACTAGCAACTTTTTTTTTTTTTTTTTTTTTT
>PVHP010020430.1:0-30607 GCA_004024765.1 Zapus hudsonius | reverse complement strand
TCACGTGGGAAAATCTTGAGCAATGGCTGGGGTGGGGGAAGGCCTTCCCTTTCTAAGGCCTGGAGATTTAGAAGTCCTCCTAGGAAGCCACATGGGAAGAGAGACTGGATTTCGTTTCAGTGACTTTTTTTCTCTTTTTGGTTTTTCGAGGTAGGGTCTTGTTCTAGTCCAGGCTGACCTGGTGGCCTTGAACTCACTGCAATCCTCCTACCTCTGCCTCCCGAGTGCTGGGATTAAAGGCGTGTGCCACCACACCAGGCCTGTTTCAGTGACTTTTTATGACCTCCACCAGGTAAGTCAGAGAGTCAGCTGGTTGGTCCGTACCTGACCAATCAGTTTTAGCATCAAGGTGTGAGCACTAGCTAGAGGCACCTCCCACTTGGGAGGAGGGGTTCAGGCCTGAAATCTGTGAACTTCCCTGAAACTGTCACACTCTGGCCTGAGCTTCCAGTCCTAGCCTTCCTGATCTGTTTTGTTTTGTTGGGAGCAGATGGAAAAGCACATAGCTTCCTGTTGCTCAGACAGTACATATTTTGAAAGGAGCCCATGCTAGGATGTTTGAGGAGTACCTTGTCCAGATACTATGTTTGAGTGTGTGACATCTACAGTAAGTACTAATCACAGAGTTTATAAATGGAAAGGAAAGAAAAATACATTTAGTTCATCAATGTCTAAAGAGATTTCTGGCTTGTTACAGCTGAGTGACAGAGATATTTTCACTTTTCAGATAAATGCAGCTCTTGGTTTTCTCGAGTGTCATTAAATGGAGTCTGTCTTGCATTCAGGGGCTATAATGGCATCTGTCAGCTTCTTATAACTCGTGTGCTGATGGGAGAAAACAAGGACTATGACTTGTCACCAAACCAAACACTAACACAATCCCAAAAGAAAAACTGAATAACAAGCTTTAAAAACATGAACTGAATGTGGCTTTGGATTTCCTGTTTAAAATCTAAGCATGGAAAATTCCCACCTGAGGTTTGATGGACAAATGAGTAATCACTTCCACTGACTGCTTCTTCCCTTCCTTGATATTTTCTCAGAAGACCCTTCCCCCATGTTTGACCCTGGGTCCTCACTCACCCTGTTCTGGTAGGGGCAGGAGGTATAGAGCTGCTTTAGAGTGGGCAGTTACTGGATTGTCGGTGGAAATGTTCATATTTGCTAGTAACTTATTTTCTAGTAACTTATTTTGTCAAGTGTTCAACCTCACATGGGGTGAATGTCAAAGTTATAGTACTTAGAGAGGAAGACAGGATTACAAATTGTTTACATAGTCTTGTCACAATTGCACACAGAAAGCCACCTATGCCACTATTTCCATCACCACCTCTAAAAAGATATGCTTTTAATTATGCATATATCTATGCTAGCTATTTAACTACATTGAAGTGCACTCTTTGGGGGGGGAAGAATATGTTTTATAAAACTTTATTTAACGAAGTTGTCATGCTCTTCTCTTGTTAAGTTGTCCTTTGTTAGAAGAAAGGCAGCGACGTCTCTTGGCATAGATCTAAAAGCCACCATGGGGCTGGAGGGATGGTTCAGCGGTTGGGGCACTTGCCTCCAGTGCCTTGGGCCCTGGGGTCAATTCCCCAGGACCCACATAAACCAGAACCACAGGGCTGTGGCCCTGGTGCGTTTTCTCTCTCTCTCTGTCTCTCTCTGTCTCTGTCTCTCTCTGTCTCTCTCTCTCCTTGAAAATGAATAAATAAAATATTAAAAAAATAAAAGCCACCATGTCCTCTTGACCCCTGACAGAGATAAGTAACAGATTGGGAGAAGATATGTGTGACGTAAAGTGTAGCTGCTCCCTGGTTATGGAATGAATCAATGAAAGATTTCAGACGTGGAGAACAAAACAGACAGAAGCAATGAGCCAGGCTTGTGTTCCCACTTCACCGTTTGTAACGCTGTACTTCTTTGTGTGAGTCTTGGAAGAAAGCCCATCTCCCCCCCTGGACAAGAAGCTCCTTGAGGGTAGAAACGCTATCATCTCCACCATTTAAACTCACAGCCTGTGGCTCAGACAATCAGAATTAGTTGTGTGAATGCTGAATTTTTACCCAGCTCTAATAACAGGGTTCAGATAATCCTAATATTCTGAGTCTCCAGACATGGTCTCTCTTTCTCTCTCTCTTTCTCTCTCTCTCCACCCTCACGTGCATTTTTCTAATATTTAATCTAAATTTGAATTTCCTGCTAATAAAACCCGTGCCTCCATGCTGATGGTGTGCGCAGCTAAGATGATTGATTTATACAGCATTGTGACCTTTTTCACAGAGAAAAAAAATAATCCTTGCAGTTCCATTTGATTTAATTTGTGCAACTACCCACTAGCTAATTTTCTTGAGGAACTATCTCCATTTTCTCTCCGTCTGATATTTTGGACTGATAGTGGTATTTGTGTAGGAAATGATTTTTTCCCACTTTTTTTGTGTGTAGTAATGAATCTTTGCCACGGAGATATTTTTCAAAAAGTAATCTGTCTGCACTTGGCCGGATCTTGCCTAACCATTTCCTCCCTTCCTCCACATTCGCCTCTCTTTGTCCAGCCTGCATCGTTTCTTTCTACAGTAATATTTTAGCAGCACTATTAGCTTATTTGAGTGGTCTGCATTTTTTTCCAATTGCAAATATTCCCTTGGCTCATTTTTAACCATGGAGCTCACATAGACAGCCTAGATTTTTTTCCTATTCTGCAAATACCTGCTGAGAGGAATGAGAAGGGAGACCCTCTGGACCGAGGAATTGCTGAAATGTAAGCTGTGCTTATTGGGAGGTAAAGTGTTGGTGCTGATCCATAGGGAACCTCTAGTGAGCTGGTGGTAAAAATTACTCATGTTTATTACATGTCTGTGTCAGGTTCTCTGCACAGGCTTTGTATTCTTGTATTCTTGTTTTGCTTTTGAAGTAGGGTCTCACTCTAGCCCAGGTTGACCTGGAATTCATTATGTAGTCTTAGAGTGGCCTCGAACTCATGGTGATCCTCCTACCTCTCTGCCTTCTGAGTGCTGGGATTAAAGGTGTGCACCACCATGTCTGGTTCTTATATTCTTTGAAAAATATTATTTATATGGTGTGTGTGTGTGTGTGTGTGTGTGTGTGTGTGTGTGTGTGTGTGATCCAGGGTCTCTTGTCACACTGCAAACAAACTCCAGACACTTGTACCGCTTTTTGAGTCTGGATTTATGTGGGTGGCTTGGGAGTTGGATCTAGGCCAGAAGGCTTTGCAAGCAAGAGCCTTTTAACCACTGACCCATCTTCCTAGCCTCTGTATTCTTATATCCCTAAACTCATTTAATCCTCAACAGCACCAAGAGCTCATTAGGCATCAATGTATGCAACTCAGGTACTTGTTATTGGCGTGATATTTACTGAGTACCTACAGGTGCCAGCACTCTCTGGAGGTCATATGGGATGGCATGTGTAAAGTCCTTAGATACTTGGGAAATCACGATGTCACTTCAGAGATGGACAGGTTAGGGTAAGAGAAAACTTTTGTGTGGGGGAAAGAAATAATCCATTTTGGATAAGTCACAATTAAGGTACCTAGTCTCTCCCATGTCCTATTCTTCAAATAAAAAATTTAACTTTTAAAAGATGCCCCAAATAATATGATTAGTAGGGGATGGAATGCTGGCAGCCTGACTTCAGGGCCAGTTCTTTCGTCTCTGCTCCTCAACTTCAAGGAAATGAACACAGCCACAGTGGGTGCCTGCTGAGCACCCACCCATGTCCTCTTTTGACCTCCTTTATCCCTCTCAAATCCATCACCCAACCTGCGCAGTATCATTGTGCACTGACACTCCACACAAATCTACAAGAGCAACACCAGCTAATTTTATACATCATTTGTGATCCAATGAAAAGTTGTCATTAAAAGACATATAAGGGGCTAGAGGGATGTCTCAGTGGTTAAGATACTTGCCTGCAAAGCCTAACAACCCGGGTTTGATTCCCCCAATTACCACATAAAGCCAGATGCACAAAGTGGCACATGCATCTGGAGTTTGTTTGCAGTGGCTAGAGGCCCTGGCATGCCCATTCTCTCTCTCTCTCTCTCTCTCTCTCTCTCTCTCTCTCTCTCTCTCTCTCTCTCTCTCTGTGTGTGTGTGTGTCTTTCTTCCTTCTGTCTCTCTCTGCTTGCAAATAAATAAATAAGATATTAAAAAATACATATGAAGTAGCTAATTTTCCTGTGCTGACTCATTAATGAACACTCAGGCAAAAGCACTCCTCCCAACACTTGGGGAGTAAAAGAGAAAAGACAAAGATACCTTTGAGAAGCGAAAACCATTTTCATCTTATTCCTGAGCTAAGTGAGTTGTCAAGTACAGGATCCTGTGCCCACTGCCTCAGAGGGAACCATTAGCAGAGCCACTTAGGCTGCACCTCCCTCACTCGTGCTGGGACCACACCTCCTCTGCACACAGGGAGGGCCAAGCTGAGATTTTCCTGTCCTCTGCTCACATGGTGATCTCCAGCTATTCAAGCCCAGGGATAGAGGGACTGTAGCAGTCACCTTCTCATTGCTGGGACAAAACACCTTACCAGAAGCAGTTTATGGGAGGGAAGGGTTTATTTTGGATTACAGTCTCAAGGTAAAGTTTCATCATGGCAGAGCAGAGGTTGGGCATCAGATCTTATCACAGCAGCTGGGAGGCAGTAGCAAGAGTGAGCTAGCTGTGAACACCCAGTGGGCTAATAACCCTTAAGGTCTGTCCCCAGGGATGTGCCTCCTCCAACAAGGGTCCACCTCCCAAAAGCTCAGGACTATGAGGCTTAGTCACAAACACATGAGGAGACATTTTACATCCAAACTACAGTAACACACCAGATGCCTTAGGGTTTTGAGGTTGATAGGTAATAAGTGCTTTGGGGGCTTTTCTTTTTCAGATTTATTCTGCACATACTACACACACACACACACACACACACACACACACACACACACACACACACACACACACACACTTCCTTTTAACACCTGCAGCCTTCAGAGCTTAAAAACTATTTTCCCATTGGAAAATGAAACAATTTTCAAATCATCTCCTGCATGTTAAGCAGACATTTGTTTATACTACCAATGAGCTTCAAGGAAATGTGTTTTCCTAGGGTGCTGGTTTGATAAAATTTAAAAATCCTAAAAATATCTGAAGCATGTGAGAAATTGATGCAGACAGTACTGGTTGTGTCTGTTCCCCTCCGCCCCGCCCTCCAGGCACTGTGCACTGTCTCCTGTCAGGCTGGGTCTTCCCTGGGCTCTCAGGCTCCCTGGTCCCAGCTAGTCACTGTTTAGAGGCACCCAAAGCTCTCAGCACCACAGTACAGGGATATTTCTTCCCTCCCCTTTCCTTCCTTTTGCATCCCCCAATTTTATTCTTTTTATTTTCTTTTGGTTTTCGAGGTAGGGTCTCGCTCTAGCCCAGGTTGACCTGGAATTCACTATGTAGGATCAGGGTGGCCTTGAGCTCATGGTGATCCTCCTACTTCTGGGATCAAAGGCTAAGTAGACAAGCAGATTCCCTGCTGTTGTCTCAATATCTTTACCTTCCGCAATGGGATCACAGGAGAACCTTAGCAGGTGGTAAATTGATATGAATTATCATTTGCATTTTCAATTTGAGGTATTTTAGGCCTGGAGAGTTTTTATGGGTCTTAAGAATGACAGCACAAACACGGATACATAATTCATCATCTGCTTTTCACAATACACGTGGCTAATAATCCACAGATAAACAGAAAGGGCATGAACACTTTGAGCAAGATGAAGTGACAATTTTAGCTTCCTTGCTCTTCCTCGGTCTGGTCTAGGCTGTGATGGAAGTTCGATGGACAGCCTCCAAGCTGACATGTTGTTAGTAGCAAGGGTCTTTTCGGTGGCCCTGCTCATCTCCAAAATGACCATATGTTTAGCGGCTGAAACACCCTTTGTTGGGGTTCCTCAGTTCCCTGACTTAGGAACATTGGAAGCTTTTAAAAAATATTTATTTGAGGAGAGAGAGAGAAAGAGAGAGAGAGAGAGAGAGAGAGAGAGAGAGAGAGAGAGAGAGAGAGAGAGAGAGAGAGAGAGAGAGAGAGCGCGCTCACCAGGGCCTCCAGCCACTGCAAAGGAACTCCAGATGCATGCACCACTTTGTGCGTCTGGCTTATATGGGTCCTGGGGAATCAAACTCTGGTTTGAAGGCTTTGCAGGCAAGTGCCTTAACTGCTGAGCCATCTCTCCAGCCTCGTTGGAAGCTTTTAAAGAGGAGCAGAGTGTGAGGGAGGGTACCTGCTCCCCTGGCTCCATCGCTCTGCAGCACTCCCCTCCATCCTTCCTTTCCTCTGTCCCCACCCCTTGCCTACTCTCAGGCCTCATCAGCACCAGAAGTCTCAGTTGGAAGGAAAAATAACTCCTCTACTGATAACCAATGCAAGTAGACAAATGACTCAGGGATTTGATTAAGAGGGCACCCACAACATATAGGGGACCCCCAAGTCATTTTATCAGAAGGGAATGAGGGAAGATAAGCAGGGTGATGAACTCAATCAATCTGAGTGTCAGACAAATTATTTTTTTCCTGGCTGCTCCAAGAGCCTCTCTCTACAGAGACCATGAAGAAGGCCCTGTTCACAGTCCAGCGCACACCAGCCTTCCCTTCCTCTGGTTTCTACCCATCAACCCAATGTCTATTGTCATCAATGTTTCCGAGACTCATTTTAGGTATAATCAAGAAGACATCCTTTGCCCTCAGTATACCCTACAGTTACAACATATGACTGGTCCCCAGTTATTTAATGTATGGGGCTTTATTTTTCCCAACCAGCTTGGAGCCTTTTTCTGAGCTTGCCCATCTTACTATCCCCATCAACTGTCTCAATAAATACATATGCAGGGTACATTTAAACCACAGGTCAGAGTAATCATTTGTTTCATTAGTGGAAATCATCGTCCTGTCCTTTATTCTCCTCAAGTATTTTTAGAATTCTTGTTAGTTTACTGGGCAGCATTTGAGGCACCGAGAAGGCTTCAGTGGCCACATCAAATTTTAATATCCTTTTAGATCCAAGAAAATTAGACCTAGGAAATCCTTGAACAGCTATGTAATTCCCTCCCCCCAAAATAACGGCTTGCTTGTAGGCATCTGATTTTAGCTTCAATTTACTGGAGACCTTGATATCAGCTGTACTTTTTTTTATTAATAACTATACTTTATTCTGGTAATAAATTAAAATGACTGCAGAAACAATAGCTCAGGCCACTAAATTCAGGTTTACAATGGATAGTTTCCTGGTTAGAAGGTCACTCACTCCACAATGTTTTGAAGGATGGGAAGGGTGACGTATGACATTTTCCAATGATGACATAAGGTCATCTTCATAACGTGGTTACAGAAGCAGCAATACGTAGTCTCTTGAAAACAGAACTGTCTCATCAGGAGGGCCCTGTAGAACACCTCCACTTGCTCTTTCTTCTCTTGTCATAATTGGACATCTTTCCTGCCAAGCTGCTCTCTTGAGAAGATTTATAATATTAGGATTGCACATGCAAAGATAGTTGAGTAAGTAATAAAGTTTAAAGGCACAGTTATGTGAATTTATAGCGCACCATTTGTCGACAATCTGCAAGACACTTCCAACCAAAGTAACTGAGGAAATGTGAATAGCCAGCAATGTGTTGACACTAGCTAACTTATTCTGAGTAGATCACTGAGTTGTAGGAAAAATTTGTCATTGTGTTAGCAGTGTTCTTCACCGTGAAAAATTTTCATAATTTACTTCTGAGATCAAAATATCATAGCAGACGCTTTCAACAAACTTCCAGTTTTAGATATTATGTATACTGAAATATGCCAGACTTCAGATTCCACTAAGGGAGACAAATGGCTCAGATGTGTTTCCAAATGTGTTAGTCTGGCATGGTCTTATTTAGGCTGGCACACTTCCAGATGTGAGGTAAGCAGAGAACTGGGCAATTACCCAGATGATCTGATCCAAAAACAATCCCCGTTTTATTTTTTACTTGCTTTTTTTTTCTTTTGGCCAGAATTAATATCTGAATTAATCGGCTTTGCCATTCCTTTCACACAGTCTGTGCAGAATCTGTCTGAAGACAGGGAAGAAGAAAAAAATCCCACCAATCTTTTGTGAGACGCCTCTGGCCTCAGTGTTAGTATCAAAGGTTACTCTGCAGAAGCAAGGAAGGAGAGGCATCTCCATCCATTAAGTATGTCCATCCACTAAGTTGTGTGTGTGTGTGTTGCATGCTTGTGCCTATCCATATTCATATGTGTGGTTGCACATATGTGTGTTGCATGCCTGTGCCTATCTGTGTTCATATGTATGTTTGCACATGTGTGTGTGCATGTATGTGGAAGCTAGAGGCTGCCAGCAGGTGTCTACCTCAGTTGCTCTCCACCTTATTTTTTGAGACCAAGATTCTCAGTGAACCTGGAGCTCATTGATTCAGGTAGGCTAGGTAGCTTAGTCCTCCAGGCTCCTCCTGCCTCTACTTCCCCAGTGCTGTGAGTACACCTTACCTAGGCTTTAGGCTTGCTTGGAAAGCACTTTAGCAACTGACCAATCTTCCAAGTCCCATCCACCAAGTTTTTTAAAGGAGGCCATATTATTATTAAATTGTTATGCAGTATTACGGAAGTAGCTCCAGTTCAGTGGACAGGCCCAAGATGGGACAGATGGAATAAAATAATCATAATTACAGGACTCCTAATTCCCAATTTCTGGTGCCTTTGGTCTCCCATAAGCCTAGCCTCGCAGTCCCTGGCTTTATGGCCCCTGGCTACATAACAAATTGTCCCTCTCTTTAGTTACAGTTCATATCTCCTAATGTATCTTAACTACTAGTCAAATTTCTCAAAGTGGAGCTTCCATTACTATAGCCCCTTAATGACAAACTCCTAGTGGGTCACTGGTTCCTACAGGATAATAAAGTATTTGGGTGACATGCAAGCTACTGTGAGATCTGTCCCCAGTGCATCCCTTCAACATCCCTCTGCAGAAAATCCACATTCTAGTCACACGGAGTTTCTCGTCGCTCTGGCTTCGGCCCTGGGCTGGTCTCCATCTCATCTTCTCTGGCCTCATCCCCGAACCTCCCACTATTTTGCTTTCCCATGGATACATCTCCTGCTCAGTAAGAGCCAATCCATTCTAATTCTTCTTCTAGGCCTCCCTGAACACAGCCTTTGTTGTGAGGTGGTACCCATCCTTCGTCATCTAATTCCATCCCAGGCAAGGATGATTCTCCGACTGACATCTTGTTTGGGCAGTGAACTTTCACATGTAGGTGACAGCTTGATTGCCAGTCCTGACACTTCTTTGTGTCCATGACGTCCAGGACATAGTGGTAGCAGTCTTTCATCAAGTGACAGGATGGCCGGCTGTGGTCCCTCCGTTCCCAACCATACCATCTGTAGTCAAGAATCCTTGCGCTATTCAGATAAAAGCAGGCAAAACTGAGAGACTGAAAACATGAACAA
Organism: Zapus hudsonius; assembly: GCA_004024765.1. Lineage (NCBI taxonomy): Eukaryota > Metazoa > Chordata > Mammalia > Rodentia > Dipodidae > Zapus > Zapus hudsonius. The sequence continues at coordinate 21,122 of PVHP010020430.1, read as the reverse complement.
GGCCTCTGGCATTTGCTTGCTGGAGTGGTTGAGTGGGCTCTCGGGCTGGAATCCTAGATTAGAGCAGCGACTGCAATTTACTAGCTGTGTGCTTCACCTTGCGCTCTCGGACAAAACGCTGGAAATAACGGTACCCATGCCATGTGGTTTAAATATAATTATACAGGTAAGGCAGTGGCCGCTTGGCATGCAGTAAGTGCCTACTAACTTTGTGCTTTTCCCATTAAACCCTATGGCAACACATTTTTCTTATACTAGGTCCCAGTCCTTTTTTTTTGTTTTGTTTTGTTTCCAGAAGGAGTGCCCATTAACAATAAGAGCAAAAAGCATCTCTTAAACAACAGCCTTTAGAGATGGACTTCATCCTCTGGGCTGAGCCTTGGGCCCATTTACTATAGCAACAAATGCAACTCTTAAGGGACAGGTTTTGCTTCCCTTACATGTATCTGCTCCTTAGCACATTGACAGACTAGTCACAGTTTGCTGGGTTTAAGAACAATGACCCTGCTGGACATGGTGACACACACTTGTAATTCCAGCACTAGGGAAACTGAAGCAACATGAGTTTAAGTTGAAGTTCAGACTGGGATACATGAAAATTTTCTGAGGTAGGGTCTTGCTCTGGCCCAGGTTGACCTGGAACTCAATTCTGTAGCCCCAGGCTGGCGTTGAACTCACAGCCATCCTCCTGCCTCTGCCTCCAGAGTACTGGGATTAAAGATGTGAGCCACCACACCCTGCTCAAAATTTTTAATACTGCAATTCTTTTAAAATGTATTTTTTTTTTGCATGTATGTGTGGGGGGCATGACAAGGTCAAGGTCAAGGTCAAGGTCTCTGCTACTGTAAATGAACAGTCACTGGAGTCACTTCTCTTGCATCTGCTTTGTGTGGATGGCTGGGGAATTGAATCTGGGCAGGCAGGCTTTGCAAACAAGCCCCTTTAACCACTGAGCAATCTTCCCAGCTCCTCCTTGCAAAATTCTCTTTATTATCACTCGGAGGGAGACTCTACGATCAGGATGGATAGAACTATGAATGAGACCAATTGAAGCCATGCAGGTGAGGCTATTGAGAACTTCAGGTTGGGTATTTTGGATGATTCTAAACTCCCTGTGAGAGCTAACACTGTGCAGTCTTGCCTTTGTGTTCCTGTCTCTTAGCATATGGATTTGTGTAAATGTCTCTTTAACGCTTTTATGTAGTTTAAACTATTTCACATATGAGCTTTTGTTTTGTTTTGTTTGGAGGTAGGGTCTCACTGTCACCCTGTAGTCTCAGGCTGGCTTCGAACTCACAGCAATCTTTCTACCTCAGACTCCTGAGTGCTGGGACTAAAGACATGGGCCACCACACCTAGGGGTGGAGAGAGAGAGAGAGAGAGAGAGGGTGCACCGGGCCTACTGCTAACAAACTCCAAAAACATGAGCCACTTTGTGCATCTGGCCTTATGTGGGTAGTGGGGAACTGAACTCAGGTCCTTAGGCTTTACAGGCAAGCGCCTCAACCGCTGAGCCATCTCCCGTGTCCATCTTGCCCCAGGCCTGCATCTAACACAGGTGAGATGTGTCACCCTACCGTGGAGGCCCTGAGTCCTTCATCCTTTCTCAGACGGGTGGATAAACCTATTCTTGGACACACCCTGGAGAGCCCCCCACTTCCACCCGCCCCACCCCTGGGCCATCAGCGAGCGCAGGGAGCCTTACCTTGAATTCCGTCTCGATGTTGGCTAGCCTGGCCAGCTCGTTGCTGAGTTCGAGCGCGGTGAGGACGGGGTCCTCGCTGGACAGGGACAGGTAGGCGGCGCTGGCCAGTCCTTTGTAGGCGTTCATGCGCGAGCGCGAGTGGCTGAAGGAGTCCTTGCGCTGCTTGTCTGCGCACTCGGCGCACTTGCAGAAGTAGTCGTGCGGCCGCTCGATGCGCGCGCCCTTGAGCAGCAGGATGTGCACGATCTCGTACTCCTGGCAATGCGCCGCCAGGATGATGGGCGTGATGTCGTGCGAGAAGCGCGTGCCATCCTCGTCGTACGCGTAAAAGTCGTCGTCGCGCAGCTCCTGCTCCAGCGGGCTGAGCGTCAGCCGCTGGCCCTGCGCGAAGGCCGGGTGGTTGAGGATGGCCTCCACGATGCGCACGTAGCCCTTGCTGATGGCCAGCAGCAGCGCGTCGCCCACGCGCGCCAGGTTCTCCTTCTTGAGCAGCAGCTCGGTCACCTCCAGGTGCTCGTTGCCCACGGCCAGCTGCAGCGCGTTCTGGCCCATGTAGTCCACGCAGTTGAAGTTGAGGGTCTTGGACTCCTCCAGCATCTTCCTGACCACCGGGATGTTTCCATACTCGGCCGAGTCCAAGAAGCGCTCCTCCTCCGGCGTCAGGCTGGTTCCCTTCTCGTTGAACATGTAGGCGGGACCCCGGATGGCCTGGCGCCGACCCTTCTCCCTTAACGTGGTGTGCCTGCGTTGCATGGTTTTGAAGGTGTTGTTCCCCAACCTGGAAGACAAGGCAGACGTGCTCAGTGACTTCCAGAGTGGCCTGGGCCTGACCCAGAGCTCCGACAAATCGATGGGTATCACAGTTGGAATCTCCTTGCCTGGAGTGTTTGCTATCCATATCTCTATATATCACCTATGTCTGCATCGTGTCCGCATCTATACCATCTCTATAGATTATTTATGCATCGATTCATTTATTTGCAAGGGGAGAAAGAGAGACAGAACCGGTTCCCCAGGGCTTTCTACCACTGCAAACAAACGAACTCCAGATGCGTGTATCACTTTGTGCATTTGGCTTTATGTGGGTACCAAGGCTGTCAGGTTTTCACGGCTGAGCCATCTCTCCAGTCCGCGCGTATTATCTTTTTAAATGGAACACTACTCTTCCTTATGTAGTCTCTCTGGGCCTGGGATGGAAGAGAGGATTGAGGTGTGGTCGAACATGGAGGATGTGGGGTAGGGTTGTTACTTTTATTCTCATCTGTATATAACTTAGGCAACACCCAATTCCTCTGCACTCTCTTTTCTTACTTTCACAACTTGGTAAATTTTCGTGTGCCATCGTGCTGTGGGAGGATTTATACAGAAAGAACTCAATGTTGGTTTTATCCTGTCCCTTCTTGTATGTGGTTAGGCCCAGTTCTTCAAGGTCTGTGCCATAGTTACCATTGCCTTTATGGATTTATCTAATTTTTAAAATTTATTTACAAGTGTCTGTATATGCATAATATATGTGTGTGTGCGCACACTCCAGGGTCTCTTGCCACTGCAAACAAATGCCCCTTCAGCTTTTTGTGGCTGGCTGGCTGGGGCATTGAACATGGTCCAGCAGGCCCCATCTTTAGTTCAGATGTCTTGCCCTCTAGGAAGAACCTACCACTATGGAAAAAATATTAGTTATTACAACATGCAAGCAGGGGCACACAGGCCTGTTTCTACATTTGCTGCTGTTCTCTGTGGGGACTGTACTCTCTGGTCTCCAGGCAAATTAAACACCTACTAAAAGGCAAGATGTGACAGGAAGTAGGACTGGGGTCCTTGTCTTGTGCAGATGGCTTTGGATTCTGACTTCTTGAGATTGAACTGAGGTTCAATTCAGGCTGGATTTGCTCTTATTTGCTCTTATGAATTTGCTTCCAGATTTCAGGCTGTACTCACCTCTACCTTGTTACTCTTTTTCTTTGTAACACAGTGTAGAGTTAGTGCTAAGATGACCAGTATAGAAGTTAGTATTTGTTTACCCCTTATGAAGTGCCAGGTACTGACAGCTTTGTGCACAGATTCTCATATCAAACAAGAAGGTACTATTATTCTCTCAGAGGAAGATGCTGAAGGAAGGGGGATGTCATGGTTGGATCCAGGTGTCCCCCACAAACAATTGAATGTGTTCTGATAGATTGATCCTCAGCTGATGGCAGTTTGGGTTTTACAACCTCGATGAAGCTGTGTTGTTGGGGGTGGGCTTATGGGGGTTATAAGCCAGCTACCCTTTGCTAGTATTTGGCACACCTTCCTGCCGCTGTTTGTAGTGCTGTGGCAGAGGTGATGTCCAGCCCTCTGCTCATGCCATCATTTTCCCTGCCAGGATATAGTCTACCCTTGAGTCCGTAAGCCAAATAAACCCATTCCTCTACAAGCCACTTTTGTTTGGGTTCTTTCTGTGCAGCAACTAGAAAGCTGACCACAACGGGGGCCTCGCAAGACAGTCTTTGAAGTTTAGATTAGACATTCCGGCTCTGCCATTTTCCCATCTTGTGACTTTGGTCACAATACCCAAGATAAAGCGGCACACCAGAGAGACAGCGAACCATGTCCATCTCCAGTTTGCCTTGAGACTCCAGCAGGTATCCAGTGCCTAGGTCCCAGACCATAGCTGGGAAATAGAGGGGTTGGATCAGATGTTCCCCAAACCTCACTGACTTGACATCTTAAATATTTCTGATTCTACAGTTGGTCCTACATAATTTTTTCTTTTCTTTTTCATGTCTGTTCTCACATTATAAAATGCCATTAGAAGGGCACAATTGTACAGTATAATTTTATTAACAATTTTCATACATGTGTATGATGTATTTTGATTATAGTCTCTCCCCTGATTATTTACTTTTGTCCTCTCTTCCCCCGACCCCTTCCACATAGTTCAGAAGGGCATAAACTTTAACAAGAGAAGATCCATTTTTAATAATAGGTATTTAGAGGTTTCCTTATATTTCCATGGTTCTAAAGAACTATCAATTATGTATCCAGTCTGTGGATAGTCAGCATTTCATTTAAGCCATTGTAAGAAATACGCAAACAGAAGTAATCACACAGCAAGGATTTTAAATTAACCCTACTGTTTTTTTTTCAACTAAAAATAAATAACAGTTCTGTGAACCTATGAATTTTGAGATCTATTACTTTTCTGCTCATTTTACCTTTTGACTCCTCCTATTGCCTTTAGATTTAGTGACTTGGGGTTTACCTCAGATGTAATTCAAAGCCTTGGGGCCTACCTCAGATGTAATGCAGAGCCTGGAGTTCAGAAGGCGCTAGTCTAATCCTGCCTGGAGCTGACTCACACCCCCCTTGGGAATGGCTGCTGTACTCTATGGTGGAGCTACTTTTCATCTGGAAAAAAAGTAATAATTATGGGCAACTCTCTGAAGCTGCAACTATGGGTGATAAATCCTGACACACACACACACACACACACACACACACACACACACACACACACAGAGAGAGAGAGAGAGAGAGAGAGAGAGAGAGAGAGAGAGAGAGAGAGAGAGAGAGAGAGAGAGAGAGAGAGAGAGAGAGAGAGAGAGAGAGAGATTGGCACTACTTCCTTCAGGAGGAGAGTCTGAACTGCCCTCCACTTTTCTAAAGTGCACTTTAATAAAACATTGCCAAGGTAAAGATTGCCAGGATTCAAGTTCAATGACTCCTTCTGAGCCCATTTCTTTCAACAGTGTTATTATTTCAGGGAAGGAGGTTACTCATTCATTTCAAAGACATATGCTAGATAGGAATATCATAACATTACTTTTAAAAATATTTATTTGAAAGAGAGAGAAGAGAGACAAGAGAATGTATGGGCAAATGAACTCCTGACACATGTATCACTTTGTGCATCTGGGTTTGCATGGATACTGGGGAATCAAAGCCAAGCCTACAGATCTGCCTCCCCAACCTCAGAATTTTCACATGAGAGAGGCAGTCACAAATGGCGTGCAGGTGTTTATAATTAGAAGATTCTTAGAAGAAGAGAAGCAGTCACCTCATTGGTCTCCCCAGAGGGTCTTGTTGCAGGGGATGTAATGAACTTTGTCTCAAGGTCTGTCACCTGGACAAACACACACACACACACACACACACACACACACACACACACACACACACACACACACACACACTTGGAAATTGAACGCACAGAAGACGAATAATTCTCCTTATGGCATTAGTCTGTCCTGTGATAGCTTTCTACCTCTTTTGGGAGCACCTCTCTGGACTTAGTCATCACAACTCAACCCAGGAATGAGCAGTTGTTCCTCAAGAGCATGTGAGCTGCATGTCAGATATGGAACAGCAGCTGCCTTCAAAGCTGTGGGCTCTGCAGCTTGATTTAATATCCCTTTCCATTAGAGGTCTGTCCAAGAGGGAGAATAGTTTCGTGCACAAGGTCAAGGGTACCTAACTATTACATAGCAAGAAGCCTTGGGGAATGAATTCAGAGGAAATAGAATAACCACCAAACAAAGTTCCAGGAGAGAAACAGTTCCTAAGGAACATGTAAGTACCCAATCTAAACTCAGAGCCCATATTCGTAGCACAGATACTACAGTCTGAAAACTTAAAGAATATTCCAGCCTCATTTGTTAATACCCCCTCATTAACAAAACCTTCTCATCTTTTGGGCCAAGAAACCAAGGTAGGTGAAGTGAAAAGAATAAACCTTAGGGGGCAAGTAATTACTGAGTATGGAAGGCAGCTATGCTCACCGCTGTACCATCAATAAACATAACTACTGCATATGGGAAGAGCATCACATAATGTTTCTATAATAACTAGTAAAAGTGTGTGTGTGTGTGCGCGTGCATGCGTGTTTGCAGCTAGTACTCTTCAGAAGGAAAAAGATGTCTTCACCAGTAGTCATGCATTCTTCCAGATGATCTTGAAAGCAGACACTCAGGTTGTAACAAGAAACAAACAAGCTTCTGTCTCACAATCTTTCAAACCTCAGCTGTGAGACACACGTGCATATTCCAAATGGTCAGTTCTGCTCCTTTGCTAGTAGAACTTGGCATTAAAAGTTAAAGCCCATGAGTCTTTTAGCCATGTGCACACACCAGCATGCAACAGGCTGTGATGGCTTCACAGCTGACCCTGAAGCCAGTCTGGATGGATTCAGGAACCGATGGAGGAGAGCTTTTAACCTCACCGTGGGTTTCTTGTTACTTCTGACTCCCTCTTTCCCCAGTGTCTTTCTAATGATTCTTTTCTTAACATTTGTACGCATATGTAGCTACCTTATCATTGCCATTGAATCTTTTATTTAAAAATATTTTATTTATTTGCAGAGAGAGTGTGAGAGAGAATGGACATACCAGGGCCTCTAGCCACTGCAAATGAACTCCAGACGCATGTGGTACTTTGTGCATCTAGCATTGCCTAGGTACTAGGGAAGCAAACGCAGGCCATCAGGCTTTGTAAGCAAGAACCTTGAACTGCCGAGCCATCTCTCCAGCCCCCATTTAATCTTAATATGAAAGGTATTCATGCTTCAGCTAAGTGTATCACATGGGTTGGAAAGAATACTCAAAAGATGTCATGTCATAAAATCTTTTGGCCCACCGGAGTTAGTAGTCAGCGCCCATAGTCACAAATTCTGTATATTGTCTCTAGAAACCCTAATTTTAGTTTGGGGGCCCATCATAAGCAAAAGGATTCTCCCTAAAAAGTAATTTACACTTGATTGCTCTTACTTTAATATTTTTCTTAAAAATACACTTTGAATGTAGACTTCTTTTGATTTGCATATTTTATTGAGATAATGAGTGATCAAACTCATCAAACACCTCAATTAAGACACTGTGTATCTCATTCCCCAGAAATGCATACATTGACATTTGGTGTCATTGAGAAGAAGGATTCCAGTGGAAACAAGACCATATCTGAGAGGAGGACTGATTGTTAAGCTCTCTCTTGATCCCTCGGTTGCTATTTTTATCAAGCTGCTCTTACCGAGGCCTTAGCCAGTCTGAAGGAAGCCAGATGTGGAAAAGCCAGGAAAAGAGGGAAATCTCACACCTTAAATCTAGCTGTAAATGTGCATGGATTTGGAGTAAGTGGTGTGTTGAATCACTGACAAAGAAAAGGTCACTTAAAATGTCCTTTTGGATGGTATTTGTTGTCTTTCCCCCCCTAAAATTGCTACGTGCATCAAAGGACTCTGTAGAAATTATCCAAGCCTGAAATCAATTCAGTCTGTAACATTCCCCAGCTAGATGGAGAGCCAAACAAAATCCAGGATTCAGATCAGGCACGTATGAAATCCCAGCTCTATTCTCTGCACCCTCCCCTAAGTGTATGCATTCTGAATTTCAGTCCAAAGTCACAGTGAAGAAATAGCCAAGTGATTGGTAGCCTTCTTCTAAAGCCCACTCTCTTCTCCAATATATAGAGAGAAATAAAAGTTTTCTTGTGGGTTCCTTTGAACCACATCAAAGATAAAATAATGGATGTCAAATGTCCTAGACACTATAAAGACAGTAATAATCAAAATCTTGCATATCAAAGGCTATGGAGATTGCTTAGCCGGTAAAGTATTTCCCTCACAAGCATGAGGACCTGACTTTGATCCCCAGTATCCACATGAAATGCCAGGCATGGTGTCATGCACCCTACAATCCCAGCACCAGAGAGGAGAGGCAGAGACAGGAGGATCCATGGGGCTGACCACTCTAACCTAATTGGTGAGTTTCAAGCCAATGAGAGGCCATGTCTCAAAGGAGGTAAACAGTGTTCTTGAGGGATTGCATCTGAGGTCATCCATCCTCTGGTCTCCACAAGCATGTGCACACGTGCACAAACACCCACAAACACGTGAACACACACATGTACAACATTAAAATAAAAAGAAAAGCTTGCATATTGATATACTTAAATGAACAATTATTTAAATCAGTTCAGATTTTATTCTGTACTGTTATATTATTCTCTCAAATGACTGTGTAATAGTGATCGTTAACATTTATTAAACAGCTACCATGTACCAAACACTGTGGCAAGTGCTTTTTATGAATTATGGTCTTAAATTATCATATAATAATCTTAGCTAATTTTTCTAAATGACCATTCAATCCTGATTATTATTGATCAAACATTAAGCATGCATCAGCTTCCATGCCTAGCACTTTACATGCATTATCGTTTTAAGCTCTCGAAAGTTATTACATCGCTTAGGTGCTACGGCCATTCCCATTGAACAGATGCTGAAATGAGGCTCAAATAAATTCACACATTTCCCAAGATACACAGCTTGTGAGTGGTGCAGCCACTCTGAGAAATATCCTCTTCCCACTTCCATAGCTCTTGCATTTGGCTGGCATGCTCTTACCAGCTTCCTCTTGCGTTTTTGCCCAAGTTTCTTTCGTCTGTAAACTTCCCCATTACAGTGAAGCATCAATGAGGGCAAAGGAGTTACTTGTACATACGCACATGCACCTGACACCCAGTTGTCCTGTCTTTGCCACATGGTATATGGTCAAGCTCATTCTGAAATACTTAATCTAGAGTGGTCATTAAAAACAGTAACATATAAAGTTTCATGGTTATGAGTATACTCACTTTGATAAATATAGGAGTCTGTAATCCTTTAACTACCATTTCCTATTTCTGACTGACAAATTTTAAACTAAGGTATGAACTCCAAAGTAAAATCAGTTTTCAATTAGCTCAACTATAAATATTGAATCATATGCTGATATATTAGACAATTAGTACCAGAGGATATATATATATATATATATCAAGTCCTTCCAGGGACTGGAACAGAAAATTGAGACATTTTCATTTCTTCCTAATATTTCTGATAATGTTTGTGTATTTATAAGTGTTATTGTCTTAATCTGAAGTTGAGGTGAAATATTGCATATGCATTACTTAGTGGCTAGCAAGTGCCCTAGTATCATTGGATATCACTAGGATTATTGAATTTGTTGTAAACCCAAGACATTCAAGTTCCCACCTAAGTCAGTGATAATCTATGCAACAAATTAAAAAGATGAGCTATTCACTCAGTTACTCCTTTATATGTATGAGATCATATATTCTGCTAGAGCCTATAAGAAACAAAATACTGTTATTTATTCATTATACTCTTATGTTAAAATATGTTTTTCTAAGCAATTCTGTGAATATGGGATAGTTTTCCATTGCATCTTGGATTGAAAAATATTACCTAGTATTTCTGAATGTTAAGTTGTGCAATTTATTTTTCACTATATGTCATCATTTAGAAAAGAGCTTATTCTTGGTATTTCCAAACTAGCCTATGTGTTAGCTATACAATCTAATTGATGATTTGCCTGTGATTATTTTGTTTCTTTTTTATACAAAGTCTTTATTTGCTTATTTGGACCTTGGACGTGGTCAAACTGGATTCTGATATCTCATATTGTGTACAACAGGTCAACCTAAAAGAACACGATCAAATAGTTACATTTTAAATTAGTCTTACAAGAAAATAAGTATATGCAATCTTCTGAGGGTTTTATTGACCTCTGTGATAAGAGTCTAGAATGAACATCTGTGGCCAGGAAAAACAGAGACCTTTAAATCATGAATTGAGAATACTGAGGAAAGTCGGCTGTTGAATATTTATTGGGGGAAGTATCGATTGCTTTTACTAGGCACCAGTTCCTGGTAGCTCTTGCCCAAGAAACCACATGCACTCTTCAGTTAGCCACAATGAGGCATCACATAGTGTTCTGATATTTTTTCTGGGTTAATTACTGCCTAAAGGAGTTGGCTAGACTATATTTCTCTCAGTTTAAGGACAAGTGATTTTGGAAATAAATATGAAATAATAACTGTGACATAGAATCTTGGTAAGTTGTGACACCATTAGACCAATGGCATTGTTAAAAAGATTTCAGAGAGGAAATTTATATGATACTTAAAATGAATATTCTGGATTTTATGTGAGTTCATTCATAAATCTGGTTAAGTGTGCCTTGTGTTTAGAGATAGAACCCACCAGCAGGTGGCATTCTGAGGCAAAAATTTACTGAGAGCCTTTAGACAGGGTCAATCATTATTGCCTCTTTCAAATCTACCCTGAATCCATTAAGCCTTTAAATGACAATTAATGGCAAGAGCATCTTGGATGGACCTGCTCAGTCTGATGTAAGTAGATTTTTTAACTTAAGCACGGACACTCTGGAATTCAGTTTCAAAGCTGGGTCAAAAGCTCGGCCCAGACACACATCTCTTTCATGAAGAGAATGTTTGCTTTTTTGAAATGGATGTCTAAAGGAGACATAGAGCTTAGACCATATTTTTAACAAGAAAAAGGAAAATCCGCAGCCTCTTTCTTGCCACCTGTAGTTCTTTAATGATGATAACCTTAAAATATAGCCCTTCTCCTGCTCCCAACTCCATATTTGTATTAAAATCAAAACAGAAAAGCACTCAGTAGGAAAAAAACTATGTTCCAGCACAAAAGGATTAGACTGCCACAACGAGTTGTGTGTTTCTAAATGGCTTTGTCAACTTAGACGTTCGATCAAAGGAAAAGAAATCTCTTAATAAATCAAGATTCCATATCTAAGCATATCAACAACGCGAGAAAAAAAGGGCTAATAAATAAAAGTTTAACGTCATATTTTGTGGAGAAAAACAACGTCTGTTGGAAACATCGGTGTGAAAGAATCATAGGGACTTACATTGAGGGTGGAATCCGCAGGCTTGTCCCTGCTCTAGATGACCACGACCCGGGTCCGGTGCTGAGTCGTGGGAATCAGGCTCCCCATGCGTGGCCGCGGAGGCGCTGTCCGTGGTACTGAGGAGCGGAGACGCTGTCCGCGGTGCTGAAGTAGAGAGTGGAGTTGCAGGGCTGCAGAGCGCGCTTGGCTTTTCTTTGTGCCACTGCCGCGATGGTTTTATAAAAACAAACAAAAAAACTAGCCTTTCTGTAGCAGACCTGCCTTAACCGTCCTGTGCTTAATCTAGGGGAAATTTCCCAGAAAACACGGAGAAGAAGCATCTGTGTGTGAGACTGGCATGCAGCGTGATGATGGGTTGGTAGTCCCCACCCCTCTTCCAGACGTAGCTTTGAAAGGAGAGAGAGCAAGTCTGTCTCCCTACCATAGCCTCTCGGAATTTCTACCTGCCCCTCCTCCTAGCATAGTGCTCAGCACACACACACACACACACACACACACACACACACACACACACACACACCCCTCAGTTACATAAGGCAGCATATCCAGCTTCTGAGAGGGCTTAGCCAAACGAAAGATGGGCGATGAGTTGATTTCCTACCTGTTGGGTTTGCAGGTATATAAATAAGGAGGGAGTTGAGAAGAAAACTAAAACCACAGCAGCTGAGTAATTGGAAGGAGAGTGACAATAATAGTTTCCTTTAGTAATTCTACAGCCACACCCCACTTTCTCTTCTGAGAGGGTTGCAATTTCTAATTTGATCTCTTTGTTCCATGATTTCTTAAAAAAAGATTGTCTAGGATCTGGAAGATGTCAGCGACTATATATAGTCTGGTGTTGGTTCCAAAGACTTTCTAAGGATTAGCCTTACTTGTAACTTTTCATCTTTTGAAAGTACATTTCTGGTGCACAAACCCACTTCTCCTTCAGTTTCTACACTCATCAATTGGTATGTTACCACATGGTTTATGATTCCTAAACACTAAAGGCATCCTAAAGGTGTCATGATGACATCATTGAAAACATTCTTGACTAAAATAGTGCCCACATAAGAAAACCTATGATTGTTCCCAGAATCTCCTCAGGTTTCTGAATAATAAATCAGAGTATGTATTTTTTGAAACCAACTTACATCTTAATAGTAATTGGCACTCCATCAGGAGTGCCTCTGTGTGCAAATGTGATATTTAAGATTAAAGAGTTGGCTTATAATGCATTTTGCACACTTCCATTCTGGTTGCATATGTAAATCAGAGTTCAAAGATTCATTAATATGCTACTAGTGTTTTCTCTGGAGATTCCATGATGTGTGGAGAAAAGACCCTTGATTTTAATTCATTTAACAAGTGTGTGGCCTAGAATACAGTGGTTAACTTATTGCATCTCAGTTTCTTTATATGAAAATGATGAGTAATAATGGGGTTAATAATGCCCTTTACTGATTGTTATGTTAATGGCTAATTGAAATAAAATGTACAAAGTATCCAACACAGTGAATATTTGAAGAACTAGTAGATAGGTTTGAATGTTCTTTTCCCCCTCTTTATTCAAGAGAATAAAGTAGTTAAGGTAATTCTCCAATTAAAACTCTCTAAAATGGTTGATGCCAAATTATCTTTACTCCATAAGTTTGAAGTGAGCTTTCCTGTACTAATGACTGCTTTGTTGGATATAATACTTTTTTAAAAAAGATTATTTTGAATTTAAGATTTTTAAAAAGGATTTTACAGTCCTGAAAGATAAGGGATTTTACTTTTTATTAGAATCAGAAACAAGAGGTTGAATTCACTTGGGTAAAATGTGAACGGATAAGAATTCTGTAGTATTACTGAAGTGTAGAAGAAAATGCACAGGAAACCAACAAAAATCTCAATCACAAAGTTAGAAACTTAGCTCTGGCACTAAAATATCCTATGGTTGAACCATCACCATCACGATGAGAATACTGGGTTGTGACTTTCAACTGATAGTGATGGAGATGATATATTCTGTTTTTAATAAATAGCCAAGTGCATATTTTCATGAAATTCTGACATATTACAATGTATTTACTGTTATTTTTATAATAATCTCATTGAAAAATGAAACAAACCATGCTTATGATGTACCAACGATGTACCAATGAGAAATAAAGTCATGTATATATGACACCCATCTATGGAGAAGAGGAGAGAGGGAGGAAAAGGGGAGGAGGGAATGAGTTCATTGAAGAAAGGTCTAAATCAGGCTAGATAACTTTTCCAAAGTGAAGGTAAACTAACATTTTGTGAAAGATTAATCCCTAGCACCTTCATTAGTGGAATGCTTTACCTTTCAATAATGTAATACAGAGGATACCATACACAGACATTTGACTCAATGAAAAAAGGTTCCATTTATATGAAAATATCATTTTGAATGTGCAAAGCGCTGAGGAAACCCTTTCTTCACTGTCAGCAGGAAAGATGGAGATGAGCCTGAGCTCTTGGACTAGAAGATGCCAAAGGTTCCAGCGTAAGCTCTTGAGGTTTTCTCTCTGTCAATTGAACGTGCAGGCTCACAGCGGAGTTGAGCAGCTAAGAATACATAAGACTTCTAGTCAAACATCTTGTGTTTGAACAAGAATCTTCCATTCTCCAAGTGCATCCCTCAGTTGGATCACCTGTAAATTGAAAATGACAGAGCCGGGTGTGGTGGCACATGCCTTTAATCCCAGCACTCGGGAGGCAGAGGCAGGAGGATCACCATGAGTTCAAGACCACCCTGAGACTACATAGTGAATTCCAGGTCAGCCTGGACTAGAGCGAGACCCTACCTCGAATAAAACAAAAAAAAATGAAAATGACGGTGATGCTTTAGCACATCTTCCAAGGCTTGAGGATCACTTTGGAAGAGCTGGTGAAAAGAATGTAAGAGTCAAAGGATGGGAGGAGAGGAACACTGTCTTCCAGACACAAAGTGGCAGTGGCATGTATGGCTTCACAGAAGCTGTCACTACCTGCATGAGACCTGCATAATATGAGGGGGAAGACCTAAATATAGAAGAGAGATTAGTAGGAAAGAAGGGGTTCAGCAGAGGGGAAGTAGGGGAAGGGGAACCAGAGAGGTGGTGAAAGGGATTATGATTGGAATACATGTGTATACACATGGAGATTGTCAATAAGTAGTTTTTAAAAAGCAAGACTAAAACAAAAAGAGAAAAAATAAATTTATAAGTTAGAAAGGGAGGGGATGATGGCTCATGGGTTGAGGCTCTTGCCTGCAAAGCCAAAGTGTTGGGCACTGCCTGTTGGCACTGCTACTGAGAGCATGGAGAACAAAGGGTTAAGGATGTATGAGTGGGGTAAAACCCAGATAATTCGGTAGGTGTTTCCTGGCTCCATCAACCCTGACTCCCAACCCCCATGGACTAGCAACAGGAACCAGCATTCCCATCTCAGCATGACTGGCATTGGGTATCAGAGAAACTTCCTTGTACCCATCCCCACGGACCATGGCTAGAATCATGTATTTCCCTCCACTCAGTACCCCAAATGAGGTATTCTCAGGTTGTCCATACTCATCTATCCCAGTGCAGGCCGCTAACTCACCACCCCAACCAACCAATCCCCTTTTCTCTTCCCTATTCCCCATCCCCTAACCCCCTTTTTCCTATAAATGTAAGTTCCCCCAATTGAATAAAAAACCACGTGTATATACTATACACATCTGCTTGTGTCTGTGTCTCGCCAGACCCACCCTGCATCAGCCCCCCAGCTCTATGGACCCCAGCTCTGAGACAGCGGACAGCTCGCTCAGCTCCCACCACTTCTCTGTTTTCCCTCTGCAGCGGCCAACGGCACCCCCGGAGGCGAAAACAACATCTTGGCGCCCTTGCCTGCAAAGCCCAAGGACCCGGGTTCTATCTCCCAGTACCCATGTAAAGCCAGATACACAAAATGACACATGCACCTGGAGTGAATTTGCAGTGGCTGGAGGCCCTGTCATTCTTATTCTCTTTGTCTGTCTGTCTCTCTTCTCTCTGTGTCTCTCTGCTTGCAAATACATAAATTACAAAAAAGGAAAATGACAGCAAGTACTTGCTTGTAGAATTACATTGAGGATAAAGAGAAGTAGCTCAGGTGAAGAGCTTAGAGCAGTTCCTGGCATCCAGTCAGTTCAGCACATGAGCTTTTACCATTGCCCAGCAGCTCTCTCTATGATGGAATGGTCAACAAACTGCTGACCGGTGGTTTGCAGACTCTCTGTGCAGCATCACAACTTTGACAGCTTGTGGAGAACAGAAAATGTCAATCCTTGATGCTTCTTTTTCAGAGAATTGTCTGGAAATTCTCTGAAAGAACCTTACAGGTGATTCCTAAATCATTCCTTGGGGAAACACTACTCTTTTCTATTTTAGAAACTTCAGCCATGAGCGTGAAAGTCCTTTACAAATAAATGAATCCTCTGGGACATACTCTGTCTTTTTCTCACTTGGAACATTTTAATAGTCTCTGTTATTTTGTTTGCTGACTGAACAGATGTGGTCTTTTCTTCTACATAAAAGTAGATTGAGCAAACTCCTTAGACTTTTAATTTAAGAAATTGATGCAAATAAGTTTTCATTGAAAAAAATTCTTGTTGGAGTGTCTTGAGGCCACTGTGTTGAGTCCATCTTCAAAAAGAAGAGGCTTTCTCATCTTGTTTCATGGCCACATTATTGTGACTCTTCTCCAGAGTGAGCAGTGGTAGGGCCAAACGGCCATGTTCTAGATTATTCTCAAGTCATGTAAAAATGTGTCTCTATTCACAAAAAAAGAAGAAAGTAATAAGAAAGGGCACCATGTATCAAAGTGATGAGAAGAATGATACTAAGTTAATTTTATTTATATCTATATTTATGTTTCATGAATAATTGTGAGTCCTCTGATTTGAGTTGTACAATGGGATTGCAAAATATTTGTATAAGATATATACTTGGCTCATAAACTATTAAAGGTTTCTTAAAAAACACTAATAGTCACTAGTATTAAATACTTTTAAAAATATTTTATTTATTCATTTTCAAGCACAGAGATACAGAGATAAGAGAGAGAGAGAGAGAGAGAGAGAGAGAGAGAGAGAGAGAGAACACCAGGGCCACCACCTTGTAGGTCTGGCTTATGTGGGTCCTGGGGAATTGAACTGGGGCCTTAGGCACTGGAGGCAAGTGCCTTAACCGCTGAGCCATCTCTCCAGCCAGAAATACTTTTTAAAATTAATAGATAAATAATGAATTTTATTATGACATTTTTCTACACACAGGTCATGTAATTTGCAGATGTTGGGGGTAGATATGGAAATCCCCCTTCAATAAGAAGCTTGTGTAGTGCTAAAAGTCACTGTGGCCTCCAGCTGGCATGTCCTTCAGGGTTTGCTTTAGCTGCAAAGAGATGACCTACTCAGATCACCCTTATATGGCAGACCAAGTCTTGTGAATAAGCAGGGTGGGAGAACACAGGCTATTTCAGGGACCCTCTTGTGAGGTGTAAGGCTGTCTTGGTTAACTTATCATAGCTAGATTTCTCCCTCAGATCCCTGCTTTCTCCCTTTTTTCTTCATAAATGTTGATCTCTAAGATATATTTTCACCTAAAACTCTGTATCAGTAGCTCTTTTTGGAGAGTGTCACCTGTGTTCATTGGTACCAGCAATGAATTGAGAAATTAGGTGTGTCTAGTCATAGCACCCTGAACATGCCCGATCCCATCTGATCTCCGAAGCTAAGCAGGGCTGGGCCTGGTTAGTCCTTGGATGGGAGAAATTAGGTAGTAAGGTTTGGCAGCTGGATCTCCACCATCCGGTTGGTAATGATGATCTTATGAAGAGTCATAGATGAAACAAGGTAATGGGTCTAGTGGTTGAATTTTCACTTGTGGTGAGCTAGGAGGCTGTACTTATGGAAGAACATGCATCAGGAAGTGAGATATGTCATGCATTGAAACACATAGGAGACATAACAATGGTGTTCAGAATCGTATTAGATGGCTATTATTAAGTACTCTGGTGTCTGATAGAAAGATATGAGGAGGGCTCATATTAATCTATTTGAAATCTGGATATAAGAGACAGAGGATCTCTAGGCTTTTATAAAAGAAGCTCTTATTACTTGAGAAAGTCCATGTCATAGCCTTGCCATCTGCATTCTGAGTGACTGAAATTCACAGATTTTTTTTTTTGGTTTTTTGAGGTAGGGTCTCGCTCTAGTCTAGACTGACCTGGAATTCGCTCTATAGTCTCAGGGTGGCCTCGAACTCATAGCAATCCTGCTACCTCTGCCTTCCGAGTGCTGGGATTAAAGGCATGCACCACCACGCCCGGCTGAAATTCACAGATTATTAAATGCTCAGCCAAGGTAGGTCTATCCAACCACCAAGGTCAGCATCCATAGCTCTCATGGATGCAGCTATCTGTGTAGGTATTCTGATGATTTTTAATTCAAAGTCATCCCTGAACCCTCTAAACCTCAGAACATGGCCTACCCTGTATTATTAAGACCTAGCATAAGGTTTGGGATATAGCTCAGCACTTGTCTGGCATGCCCTTGCCTAGCATACTGAAGACATGGGTTTGATCCCCAGCACTGGAAAAACAAAGCCAGCACCAAGTACCTCACACTGAAAGCACCTAGCAGCTTTCATCAGAAGACACAAGGCATTATATAGGCCTCATCCCCATGAGATGTATCTTCTTGGAACCCACTCCAATGTCTCCCCTTCCTAGGTCTTTCACTGAAGTCAAGTTGTACACAGGGGCCAAGTTGACATTAATATCCATGGATGCAAACAACAGTAAGAGGAGGCTCCGACCTGGCAGGAAAGGAAACTCCCCCAAAGGAACCTCAGGAACCACACAGTGGATTCTGGAAAGAACTACAGGACTGGATTCTCAGATACTCGATCAAGGAGGCTTCAAAGGAAAATTGGATAGTGAAGAGTTTATTAACTTTGAAATGTTCTCTTGAATTATAGTGTCTAACAGTTTGGCAATGATCCCGGGGAGTGGTATGAATTTATTATTAATATGGTCCCTGGAAACATGAAAAAAAGTGATGGTCAACATTGTACAAAATTGAAATGACAGAATTTCCATGGTAAATGGGGAGGAAGGGAATAAAAATTTTATTAACATGGAGATGCTGGAATAAGTATATCCTTTTTGGCTAACAATGTGCATTTATGATCTAGAATCCTGACTTTTATTATAGTCACTACTCCCAAAATACAAGTCATCTATTAAGATTTTTTAAAAATAAATAAGGCCCACGAAGCTCGAGAGGTTATAAACTTTTAACCAAAGACAGAGAAGTGCCCAGGCTGCCGGAGCATCAGGACACAGCTCCTCAGCCATGGACCTTCTCTGTGGACAACGATGATTGTGGGTCGTCTTGCACAGAACTCAGTCCCCTGATTGCAATGTGTGTGGCAGAACTCACACAACCATGAAGTGATAGAGGCCAGGAGACAGTGGTTAACCATTCTGAACCAGGCTGTTGCAATTATTGAAATGACCAAAAAGGATCAAGGGGCATAACCCACAGAGGTATGGAAATGGTTAACAGAACACAGCCTCCCAAAGACAACATAGGCAGGCATTGTCCTAATATGCTATTTAGTTTGAGATTGCAGGAAAATAAAATTACAAAGGGAAAACTGGTTACTATAATAAAAAGTCAGGATTCCAGGCCACAAATGTACATCGCTAAATGAAATAATTTTTAAAAAGCCAATCTGAAAAGGCTACTTATTGTGGAATTCTGATTACAGAACATTCTGAAAAAGGCAAAACCCAGACTTTTGTAAGTAGATTGGTGGTTGCCAGGTGTTAGGAGGAGAGAGGACTAAGGAAAGGCCAGGGTACACAGGGCCATGGAACTCTTCTGTATAATACGGTAAGTGGAGAAGATACATGCAAATTTGTCAAAAGTCAAAATGCGTACAGCACCAAGAGTGGACCCTAAGGTGAATTGTGGACTTTGGGTGATAATGCTATGCCAATGTAGGGTCACTTGTAACAAATATTTCACTCTGGTGTGTGACATTGACAGTGGAGGGCTCCTGTTTATGTAGGAAGACAGAGAGTATATGTAAACTCTATGTTTTCCACTTAATTTCTCATGAACCCAAAAACAAAACAAAACAAACAAAAAAACCAACGTAGCTTATTTCTAAAAAGAGGCACATTTTCTTGTGAATTTCTGAATCTAATTAAAGATGTTGTCCAAACTCCAAGAAGAAGCTTCCAGATTGTTCACATTGCCATGATTCCCCTAGCCCTTCCCTAGAGGACCCTCTGGCCATCGGCTTGAGTTATTTTGCACTGGGGAAAAGAGAAGGAGAACACACAAAGACCTGGAACTCTTTGGGACACAGAAACTGAATTGAAATGAGTATTCAGAGGCCTAAATTCATCTAATGTCTTTCTGGGTAGAATGGTGGCCAGTGGTGACTGGCCACTAAGGAAGTGCCATTCTGGCAAAGATGAATGCCCGGGATGTCCACCGAGCCTAAGAGCTCTTCTGCTGAACATTTCTCTGTTTCCTGAGCTTGGCATTCTTGCAACTTGGTACAAACTCTGCATTGAATAAAAACGTTCACAGCCAAGAAAACCAAGTGGATGGCTGTGAACCTTGCCTCTCAGCCAAGATAGTAAAATAATAGCACAGCACCTCAGGGAAGGAAAGTGGTAGAGATTAATGAATGAGTGAATGATTAATTCATCCATGATCTAAGAATTTAAAAGCAGAGTAGTGACAAAAGCCCCCAAGATCCTTCTCACTGGCCAGTCCGGCACCTGCAAAGCCTGTAATGATTACTGAAAATTACTGCAAGTTCAGCAGTTTGTAGCTCTGACCACAGCCATTATGCAATGTGTGACACTTTTGGGTAGATTAATAAGGCTCAGGTATGTTGTCATTGTTTTTGGAAGGTATTTTAAAAATATTTTAATTTATTTATTTGCAAGCAGAGAGAGAGAGAGATATCGAAGAGACAGACAGAGAGAATGGGTGCATCAGGGCCTCTAGACACTGCAAACAAACTCCAGATGCATGTGCCACTTTGTGCATCTGGCTTTGCGTGGGTACTGGGGAATCAAACTCAGGTTGTTAGGCTTTCCAGGCAAGTGTCATAACCTCTGAGCCATCTCTCCAGACCAGAAGGTATGCTTTTTTCCTAAATCCCAAATTATAAAACAGGAATTAGATATTGCTTACAGAATCAATGAGAGTATATATCTATGATTTTGCCCATGGGCTTATGTTAATTATCCTAGTCTCTGTCCTCACAGTACAATGTGATCTGAATGAAAACACTACAGAGAATCATAATTGATTTATTATTTGTTCATTTATTTTGAACTATTTTTATTGACAACCTCCTTACATATAGACAATAAACCATGATCATCATCCCCTCCCACCACTTTTTCTCTCCCCCTCCCCACCCCATCCTCCTTCCACGGAATCCCTTCTTTCCAACTAGTCTCTCTTCTACTTTGATGCCATTATTTTTTCCTCTTCTATTATGCAGGTATTAGGTAGGTAGTAGCATCAGCCATTCTGAGGTCATGAATGCCAAGGCTACTTTGTGTCTGGAAGACAGTATTACTCCTCCACTTCCTTTGGCTCTTCCATTCTTTCCTCCGCCTCTTCTGAAATGCGATTTTTCTTTCTTCCTTCCTCCCTCCCTCCCTCTCTTTTCTTTCTTTCTTTC
>PVHP010020429.1:0-30672 GCA_004024765.1 Zapus hudsonius | reverse complement strand
ATGAGCTAAAAATTTTCCTGATTAGGGCTGGAGAGATGGCTCAGCGGGTAAGGCACTTGCCTCCAGTGCCTAAGGCCCCGGGTTCAATTCCCCAGGACCCACATAAGCCAGACCCACAAGGTGGTGGCCCTGGTGCTCTCTCTCTCTCTCTCTCTCTCTCTCTCTCTCTCTCTCTCTCTCTCTCTCTCTCTCTCTCTCTCTGCTTGAATCTGAATAAATAAAATATTAAAAAAAAATTTTCCTGATTGAATGTGAACTATAAGTTCAGATCTAAATCCCAATCACAAGAAATATGAAAAGAATTACATCAAGGTACTTTATAATTAAATTTTTTAAAGCCAGAAATAAATCAAATCTTAAAAGTATTAAGAGTGAAAGTTACACATGATCTACAGAGAGTGATGATGATAGTCATTGTCAAAACCAGACAATAATGGGCCATTTCTCAAGCACTGGTGCATGGGGAAGAGTGGTCAACCTAGGAATCCATTCCTGCCAAAAATGTCTTCTAAACTGTGTAGACGAATGAAGATTTCAAAGCAAACTCTTCTCTGAAGGTGTTCCTCACCAACAGACCTGCATTCCAAAGCATGTTAAGCAGAAGCATGAAGCCACTGGGAAATCAAGATATATATCAAAGAATGGAAGGTATACAGTACAAGTCATAACGTAGGTAAATACAAATTAAGTTTCTTATTCAGTTGGTCCTTTAGGAATGTATTCACACATTTAGAAATCATGCAGTAGTAGTAATAAAAATAATATATGACAAGATAGCACAAGTCCCGAGAACACCGAAATCTAAATATGCTGTGTGGTGGCTTGAATGTAAATGTCCCCACTGGGTCATTTGTTTGTGATTGAGCTTCCTGCTTGGTCCCCAGCTGGTGGAGCATTTGAGAGGTGGAGCCTTGCTGGGAGTGGACCTTGGAATTGAAGAGTCCAGTTTGCTGTGGGTTCACATCCAATTCACACTTGCTGCTCTCCCTCTGCTGCAGATGTGTGATAAGGTGAGCTAGCTTCCTCTGCCATGATGAAGCTTCTCCTCAGAACTATAAGCCGAAAGTCAACCCTTTCTTCCTATAAGCTGCTTCTGGTCTGGTGTTTTGTCCAGGATTGAGAAGTTAATGCAATATACTGTCACAGACTCTTAAATTATACATGAATCTAGTATCAATTAAAACACATGACTTTGGGATGGAGAGATGGATCAGAGGCTAAGGCAAAGCAAAAGGACCCAAATTTGATTCCCAGTACCAACATAAAGCCAGATGCACACAGTGGCACATGCATCTGGAGTTCATTTGTGGTGATGGAGGCCCTGGAGTACCCATATTCTCTCACTCTCTCTCTCCAACAAAACATTTTTAATTAAAATTTTTAAAAGCAGATGACTTAAAGAATAAGCAGGAAAATGTCCATATGTGCATACATACCAAGTTGGATATAGTAAATTAAGAAATAAAAAAATGAAAGTTGCTAGATTCCATGCAACTTCATAAAGAATCAGATTAACATAAATCATTTAAATTCACCCATCAAATAAACATAAATTGTAGGTTTTCATTAAAGAGGTAGAATATAAATTTAAGCTGCTTACAAAAACATTACCTTTGCCAGGCATGGTGGTGCAAACCTTTAATCCCAGCAATTTGGAGGCAGAGGTATGAGGATTGCCTTGAGTTCAAGGTCATTTTGAGACTACACGGTGAATTCCAGGTCAGCCTCGGCTAAAGCAAGACTACCTCAAAAAACAAACCAAATAAAAATTACTTTAAAGTATAAAAACACAAATAGGTTAAAATTCAATAATGGAAAAAGATGTGTAATAGTTTCTCCTTAGTCACAGAGAATGAATTCCACAATCCCCAGTGGATGTGTAAAACCACAGGTGGTACCAAGTATTCCATGTAGTATATTTTTCTTATGCATATATATAAGCTTGGAGAAAGATTTTTATAAATTAATCATGGAAAGAAATCAGAAAAAAACAACAAATAGCAAGTAGAATGATTGTAAAAATTGATTGTGATAAAATGGTTAGAATAATTATAGCTGCACTTTTTGGATACGTTTTTTTTTTAACTTTTTAAAATTTATTTATTGGCAAGCAGAGACAGAGAATTGGCATGCAAGAGCCTCTTGCCACTGCAAAGAACTCCAAATGCACGAACCACTTTATGCATCTGGCTTTATGTGGGTACTGGGGAATTGAACCCAGATTGTTAGGCTTTGCAGGCAAATGTCTTCATAGCTGAGCCATCTCAACAGCCCACTTTTTGGGGTTATTTTTAAGGAAAACAAGAATCAGCTGGGTGTGGTGGTGCATGCCTTTGATCCCAGCATTCAGGAAGATCTCTATCAGTTTGGGGCCAGTCTGACACAACATAGTGAATTCCAGGTCAGCCTGGTCTAGAGCGAGACCCTACCTTGAACGCCCCTTCCCCCCTAAAAAATACAAGGATTATTTGAACAACTACTGTCAAGTCATATAGACTAGCTGGTAATTGAGAAGGATAGTAAACAACTAGTGATTTCTGGACAAAAATTACTCAAATCATAGGCAGGGCTGGGAAGATTGCTCAGTGATTAAAGGAGGTTGCTTATAACGCCTGCCAGCCCAGGTTCAATTCCCCAGCACCCACTTAAAGTCAGGTGTACAAAGTGTTCTTTGCATCTGGAGTTCCCTTGCAGTGGCAAGAAGCCCTAGAACGCCCACTTTCTCTCTGTATCTCTCTGCTCACAAATAAATAAAAAATAAAAAGGCAGGGCAGGCTTCATATTGCTACTCATAACAACGCACCCAATATAAAATTTAGAATTTATTATTACACCTTTCCACTTGAGGTCAACTGCAGGTAACTGACACAATGCATGAGAGGCGACCACTGGGCTAAGCTAATCCTAACCTAAAGATTTCTGAATGGGCTTAATTAATACAACAATAGATTTTAAAAGAGTATTTTTAAGGAATAGTGATTTGACAATTCCTTGAGTTTATAGCCATATTAAATATGTATGCAACTAATAACAGAACTGAAAAATACATTTTCAAAAATGGAGACAACTGCAAAACACCCATCAACAAATTTATTTGGGTGTTTCAACATACCTTTCTCAACCATTAATAAAACAAGATGATGGAAATATATGCAGCAATGTTACAAATTTAGTGAGGCTATAAAAAACTTGAAAGGCAGAGTGACTGAATTTATATAGTTAAGATTTATAACTGGAGGACAAACCTTGTCTCAAATGCACACCAAGTGTTTACCAGGATAGATCATTAAAAATAAAATAAAGGGCAGGGGTGATGCAGGTCAGTGGACAAGCAGTTGCCTAAATATCTGAGGCCCTAGGTTCAATCCCCAGTACCACAAAAAAGGGGGAAATCATTATTAATAAGCTTCAAATGTTTAAATCACATAAGATAAATCAATAACAGGAACATGCAAAATATTAGCAACTGTTTATACGATAACAGATTTTTTTAAAAATCTCTATACTGCTATGGTGGTTTGGATGTAAAAGTATGTCCTCCGTAGCCTAAGGTACTTTTTTTTAAAATATTTTATTTATTCGTTTTCAAGCAGAGACATACAGAGAGAGGTTGAGAGAGAGAGAGAGAGAGAGGCACCTTGTGGGTCTGGCTTATGTGGGTCCTGGGGAGTTGAACCTGGGGCCTTAGGCAGTGAAGGCAAGTGCCTTAACCACTGAGCCATCTCTCCAGCCCGCCTAAGGTACTTTTGCTTAAGATTAAACTTCCTCCTTCAGTGTCCAGCAGCCTGCTGGAAGAGGTGTGTCACTGGGGCAGATCCTGAGTCAGCCCTTCTTAGTGCTGAGTCAGTTTGCGCTCTGGCTGTTCTGGACTGCTATGGATGCTGAAGTGAGCCAGCTTCCTCCACCTCGACGAAGCTTCCTCTGGAGTCTGTAGGCCTGAAATGAATGCTTTCCTCCCATTAGCTGCCTCTGGTCAGATGTCCCAGCAACAAGGAGGCAACTGCAGCAACTGCATATTGGTGAAGACAATGAGCACTTGAAATATCCTTGCAATTTTCATGTGAATGAAAATAATTCGGACACCATGGAAAACAGTATGGCAGCTTCAGAATTCTTAAAGACATACAGCATGAGTTAGATCAACACCCCTAAGTCTGTAGCCAAGATTAAACTCATCAATAATGGAGATATTATTAATAATATTAATAATAGATAGCCAATGCTTATGAATTAGAAGTGGTAATGTTGTAAGAATGGCCACATTACAGAAAGTGATGTGCAGAATCCATGAAATTCCCATCAAAATTTCACCAGCTTTCTTCAAAAAATATTTAAAAACTCCTAAAAGTCAAATGGAGAAACAAAAGAGCCCAAATAGTCAAAGAAATCCTGAGGAAAATGAGAAAGGTTAGAGGTACCAAAGTAGCTAATATTAATCTTTTCTATAGGACTAAAGTTAACAAAAACAGTATCACGTTGAACAAAAGCAGGTAGTTAAATGGGATATAACAGAGGACACGGAAACAAGAAATAAGCCCATGCAGATAGAGACATTTGGTTCTTGACGAAGGTGTCAAACACAAACTTATATGAACTAATGACTTGACAGGAATCAGAACTACCTGTGTTTAGGTTAGCCTCTAGTAATGTGAGGGAGGGACACCTGATTTTGCTAATTGAAATGGAAGACCCGCTCTAACTGTGGTCAGCACCATTCCATGGGCTCAAATCCTGGGCTGCAGAAAAGAATAAAACTGGCTTAAGAGCAGCATCAGCCCTTTCTGCTTCCTCACAGTGCACTGAATGTGACCTGCTATCTGATGACACCTTCCCACCATGAAGGTATGCAACCAGGAACTATGAGCTGAAACAAACTCTTCCTCCTCTAAATGGATTTTTTTTTCAGGTATTTTTCACCAGCAAAGATAGTGTAACTAACACGGTAAACAAGATAGATTCTTTAACAAGGAGTGATGGGAAAACTGAATCTTCACAATGTCAGGCTCCACAATGGAGCCACCTGACCACCCCAGACAAACAAGCTGATGGCAGCAAGATCTCTGCTGGCACAAGTCTCAAAGAGCTAAATCTGAAACTTGTCCTGACCCGCCCCCAGGGAAGTTGCCTAACCCTGACCCTGAACACCTGACCCTTAGATTCTGGCTAAAAGTTAATTGAAAAAAAAAAACCCTGTTTGATAACTTCAGGGCAGTTCCTCTTTCTCTTTGACTCCCAAAAGGAAAAGACCCCTTATAAAAATCAAATTAAATCCGGTTGATTGCTCTCCTCTTTCCCCTGTGAGACAGCCCAACAGCTGGCACTTCTCCCGAATGCTTCAAAGTGGTTTCTTGTGGTCTTGGTCATTTTTCAGAACTTACACACATACTGAAGAATTAACTTGTATTGCTGTCTCTTGCCATGTGCAACTCAAAATAGACCAAAAGCTTTAATGTTAGCCAGAACTATTGGAAAAACTCAGGGTACAGGCAAAGGCAGAGATTCTGAATAAATTCATAGTAGTTCAGGAAATACCTCAAACTGAAAAATGGCATTCCATGAAATTAGAAAGCTTCTGAAAAATGAAAGATGCATGAAAAAATGAAGTAGAAAAAGTTTTCTCCCAACTAGCCGTCTGACAGATTAACATCTAGATCTATAACGAACACAAACAGTATACATCAAAAGAATCAAATCAATAAATACGTGCAAATGAACTGAGCACACTATTATCAAAAAACTACAAATGTCCAATAAATGCCTAAAGTGATCAATATCCTTCGCCATCAAATCTGTACTGAGATTCCCTGTGACCAAGTCTGAACAGCTGTAACCCAGGAAAAACAGCAACAAATGTTGGCGACAGTGAGAGAGAAAGCAAAATAAAACATGTTCGAAAAACACCATAATGAAGCCTAGTTGTTTGCTGTCATCAAATGGTGAGAATAAGCATATAAGCCATTTGCTGCAGTTACCCACTCACTGCTGGGACAAATACCTGACCAATTTGTGGGAGGAAACCGCTTATTTTGCCTACAGTCGTGAGGGGAAGCTCCATGATGGTAGGGGAAGTCATAGCATGAGAAGAGGCTGGACATCACCTCTTCCACAACCATGGAAACAACAGCAGAAGAGAAAGGGGGGCCAGCTCTAATACCCCAAAGCTCATCCCCAACAAAACACCCCCTACACAAGCATGAAGGCCTGAGACTACCAGAGTTTAAATCTCCAGATCCCACATAAACAACTGGGCATGGCCACAGGCACCTGGAACCCTGGTCCCACAGGGGAGCAGAAACGTAGAATTATTGAAGCCTCACAAGCTGGAGAATTAGTAGAGACTCCAAACATGGAGGGAGAGCCGAGGAGTTAAGCACCTGACGGTCCTCTCCAGCCACTCTAGGCAAGAGCCCTCCTGCCCTAGGCAAGCATGGGAACACTGCTGGACCACAGCCCTATACACCTCCTAAATAGTCCTCCCTTGGATGAAACCAATAAAGCATATTTCCTCTCAGCTGCACACACACTTTGAAATCTTCAGAATTCATAAAAACCATCTGCTTCTTTTTATCTCTTCTAACTTTCCTTATAATTCAAGGGAACTTGCATGTGTATGTCACTGACAGGGCAGAAATTACACTGCATAGGAAATAACGAGATTCATTGATAATGGTTGTCTTTGACAAAGCGTGGATATTTGCAGTGACCACTGAAGCTACAAATTCCAAAGCTCACTTACTGCAGGTCGCACTGGGTCGGACTGGGATTATTTCAGTCTCCATTTGACTCCTACTAACGTATCTGCGAGGCATCGGCCTAGTTACTACAAAGAAAAACCTTTCTTGGGCTCCCATTCCAAGCATTGTCAGTGCAGTCATGATGAAATACCTTCTGCTACTCACTGGGCAACCAGTTGCCATAGCAACACATCATTATATAAAGTTCATTCATTCAGCTGGTCATTATCCCAAAGCAGCAGACAGCTAATAGGTTAAGAAAGTTCTTTCTCTTCACTTGTAATTGAGCAAATGAATTAAATTATTCTCGGCACTGGAAGCTTAGTATTAAATTCATGGAGGAAAGGGGAATTAAGAGAAAAAGAAATAGTTCTTCTCACTGGTACATGCCTTAAAAGAAAATGCTAATTAACTTGGATATCAGATTCAAATAATAGCTTTGTCTCTGGGAAACCCTCTTACCTTGCTTATGCATTCTTGTTCATTAAATTAAATACAATATTCTTTTATCATAAAGTCCTATTTTAAACCGTATTCTTTCTCTCCCATTCTTGATAAATAGTAAATATCCAGAGATGCAGGTTGGAAAATGAAGGCCATCTATTCAGAGTGACCTTCCTGGTTTTCCAAAGAATGCCTCACACAACAGTGTGCTCAAACAATGCGTGTGTTGTCCCATTGCTCACAGATCTGGGGTGGCTAAGTACATTCATCTGTGCTAAAGTCACACACAGCACACATTCTGTAAGAATCTGTGATCGTCTTACTGCTTCTCTTGACTTGCAGATGAAAAGTAATACTTGAGTTTTGTCAGAATGTGCTGGCTCCCTGCCTCCATCAGAACTCACCACGCATAAGCAGGAGGGGAAACTGACGTCTCTTTTAGAGCAGCCTCTATTGCTATGCTGAAAAACTAAACGAAGGAGCCCCTTTGAGAACTCCAAATCATAAATTGATAGCCTGAAAGAAATTGACCGCTACATTTCCTGAGAAAGGAAACCCAATTTTATTTAAAACAAGAACGCATTCGATCCAGTCTTTTGGGTCGCTTTATAAACTCTCATTTTGCCAGTGCTCAAATGTAACTCTAACCAGATTGAAAGTCAGTCTGTTAAGGAGGCAACACGTGATTCTGAAGGGAAATTGTTTACCTTATAAGATTTATTGTGCACAAATTGCAAAACCACCACTCTATTGGTAACACTGGCAGATTTTCTCTAATGTGACTAAGCAGGAATTTGGAATGTAAAAGACTCATCCCACCATTGAGATGTAAACTGTCTGGTCCCATTAGTGTGGATTGGAATGGCAGAGAAAAATCTGAAGACATGAACACATCATTAATTAAATATAGCAGGAAAAAAAGGATTGTGTCATCAATGGAATAAAAAGTTGTCATTTTTTTCTGAGTTCTTCACAAATTATCTTTCCTTTGTCCATATTACTGCTTCTATCTTACACCTTTCTCTCCCGCTCCAAAGAAGTATTTCAAATGCACTATCAGATCTAACCCAGAAGTTGGTACTCTCTGAACGCAAGAGTTCAGGGGAAATCTGCCCATATACCAGAAATCCTGCACTAACATAATCGGGACCTTTGCACCTTTCAGCTTCACCGCCTGCCTTCCCGCCCACAATTCCCCAGACTGGAGCATCTCCCAGGGCCTCTGTGGCTGCACATCTTTCATGCTCTCCTCCTGTCCCCCTGCCAGGCAGCATCTCCCCCGTTCCAAGAACCAGTGTCCACTTCTCTTCTGTAAAATGCCTGACCTCCCACAACCTGTAGCTCATGAATGCGACTTGAATAGTGTCTTGGGTCAAGTCTCAGAGTAAGTATTATTTTTTCCTGTGTGATGTGAACTGTTCTTAGCATACTCAATCTTAATCTTGGGTACCATAGCTTCACTTTCTCAGGAAATGGGCTCGATTAAGACTCTGCAGATTTCACAATGTTGAAAAATTTCCTCAAAGTAAATCTTTATGTTCAGGGTTAAAATTAGGACCGAGAATTAACAAATGAAATCAAACAAACAAACAAACAAAAAAAGAACTGACAAATGAGACTACATGTAATTAAAAAGTTCCTGTCAGGGTTAAAATTAGCACCAAGAATTAACAAATGGGACTACATGTTACTAACAAATGAGACTACATGTAATTAAAATGTCCCCTCACAGGGCTGGAGAGATGGCTCAGTGGTTAAAGGCACTTCCTTGCAAAGCCTGGCAGACTGGGTTTGATAGGCTAGTACCCATGTAAAGCCAGATGTACAAAGTGGCACATGCACTGGAGTTCATTTTCAGGGGCAAGAGGCCCTGGTGTGCCCATTTCACCCCCTCTGTTGTCTGCCTCTTTCTGTATGTCTCTCATATAAATAAATAATATATTTTAAAAGTACCTTCACATTAAATGAAACTCTCAGCCAAATGCACAGACAGCCTGCTGAATGGGAGAAAGGTTTTGCTATATATTCTTCAGACAGTGAGTAATAATCAGAATTTATAAAGAAACATGCAACCCATTCCCAAATGGACTAATGAAAGGAACAGGCAGTTCATAAAAGAAGGAATACAAATAGCCCATAAATATTTTTAAAGTGTTCAATATCCTTAGCCATCAGAGAAATAACTGAACACATACCAAACAGACTCCATATCCCTCTGAAATGATGGATCCCTTGTTCATGACATTGTATCTCCTCTTAGAGGACAGACATTGAAGATAAGGTTTAATTTACAAGGGAATTCAGCAACAATTGGAACAAAACTAGACTCTTGGTAGTAGTGGATTTGGGGACAAAGATGGTGGCTACAGCAGGCTAACTGTGTGGGTGTCAGAGGGTTTGCCAACCAGAAGAGCACAGACATACTGCAGCTCTGAATCCTGGACAGACTTCAGGAAGAAGGCAGGGAATGGGACTTCCAGGGAAACAGCAACCCCACCTCCCAAGGGGCTGCGGGAGCAGTAGCAGGTAGGGTGAGTAAACCGTCTCTTCTGAGTCAGGAGCTGCAGGCTGCAGGGGTTAATGCTGCGTCTCTGTTGCTGGAGAGTCCATGCATGGAGAATGCAGGTGCCTAGTAGAGCCAGGTCTGGGCCAAGAGCAGCCCCAGCCCTGTAGAGACAGGAACCAATTCAAGACTCAGAGCAGAAGGGGCTCTGAGTGTTCTTGAGTCAAGCTCCCTGTCCTCAGGCACCTCTGGGTCTCTCAGAGGCAGAAGCACTAGCAGCTCCAGGAGCGTTGGGTCCACCATCCCTAGACTAAGCAGGGCAGGTCTTCAAGCTTTAAGAAAGTCCTCTTTGGAGTCCAGTGGGTCTGTGATTGAGGAGCTGAGTTCAGGGGTGAATACTGACACAGGGGGGTTCTAACTAGATTCAAATTGTGTGAAAATCACATGGAAGAGCCAGTCTGCCAAGAATTTAAAAGTTCACACTGAGGGCTCTCCCTCTCCTGTTATCATGGCAACCACCAGCTAGCAGCAATGGCTTTCAAAAAGTTGGAGAAATGTGGAGTGTCGGCAGGAGTTCCTGCTCATATCCAGCCATCAGTCAGGTAGGGTCCCTTGCTCCTAGGCTTTTCCCTACTGGCAGTGCACAGAGGAAAACACTCAAAAGTTTTAACTAAATTGGCCCATTGGAAAGAGCAAACGCTTGGCTGTTTCACCATCCATCTGTTCACAGCTTCTTTTCCTTTCTCACAAATACAGTGATAGCGAGAACATGGAACCAGCCTAGATAACCACCAACTAATGAAGAAAATGCTTGTATGACCCTTTCATGGGTTCTCTGTCTTGTAAACAAAAGCACTTAGAATCCAACTTACAAGAAAATTCCAGAACAGTTTTATAAAAAAAATGAGAGAGAAAAAAAAAACATAGGGAAGACAAGCTGAAAATTTTGCCAGCTGGAAGGAGGGTATGCTTGCTGAGTAAAGACCCCAAAAGTCTAAAGGTTCAGCAATGGAGGTTTGGGGGAGGTTTTACAGAGAAATAGTGATAAAACCCTGAATGTCGGGGTGAGCATCGTGTCAAGGATCCAAAGAAGAGTTTGAAAGAGAGAAATTGGAAATGCTTTTTTTTTTTTAGTTAGAACTCAGAAAAGTGGGTTGGCTTCATAGTGAGGATTTGCAAGCAAGTGCCTAGGGAGGGTTTTAAGTAAGAGTTCCTGTGCTTTGTCTCATTAAGAGGGTAGGTATTCTTCCTACCTCCTTAGCTCATCTTTAGAGCTTGGTCTCTTGGCCAGGTGATTGACTCAGTTGGATTTACTCTGTTTGGGGTATTTTAAGATGCCATGTCTCTATCCAAAGCCAGAAGTAAAACACAAATTCCAATCTTTTGACCTAGGAAGAAGTAGCTTTCTCTTGACCAAGCTCTTCTAACTTCAACTAATCAGGGAAATAGAAGGTGGGCTTAAGAGCTGGTCATGCAGAAGGCATCCAATCCTGCTAAAGCCTAACTAACTTGAATAAATAATGAAACTATAGTACATAAGCATAATTCTGAATTTTATTCAGGAATAAAGAAAAATGAAATTTGCATGAAAACTGATGGATCTAGAAATAATTATATATAGCAAGGCATGGCAGTTACCTTTTTGTTCTTGGGACAAAACAACAAACCAAAAGTAGCTTATGGAAAGACAGGGTTTATTTTAGCGTACAGTTTCATCATGGCAAGTACAGAAAGAAGGAGTCACATCCTGCCACATCAGCTGGGAGGGAGCAGCAAGAGTGGGCTAGCTCACCCTGGCAGCGGGACTGGTTTACAAAATGTGAGGACCCAGTGACACAGCTGCCCAGCAAGGCTCTGCCTCCCAAGGGCTGGGATTACAGGAGTGTGCCACCATGCTTGGCTCTTACACTCAGGATTTACCATGTGGATAACTTCTAACTTTTCACCACATCCTCCATGGTGGATGCCCGTGCTTTTCTCTTCTGAGCTTTTTCAGTCTGTCCCCTGACTTCCCTCCATGGAACAGCTCATGAGTGCCAGCGTGTCCTTCTCCTGGACTTTGCTTTCCATGGGCTCCTAGTGCTTTCTAAAGGCTTACTTCTTTTTCCTCATAATGTTATATGCTTATGCCATTTTAACTTCTCTCTAAATATACTTTAACATTTCTCTAAAAGCCTCCGGTCTCTAGCTCTCCATGTGTTCCACAGACTTCCTCCAGTGTGGCTCCACTCAAACAGCCCCAGCTCCTTCTAGCTCTCTGCCTGCTTGCAGCTTTAGTCCACTTTCTCCCTAAACTTCCACCTTTCTTAAATATTTTACACATAAAAACATGTTCTAACCTTCCTTTCCAGATCCCGATTCCCCTTAGACAAACTCCACAGTTTTGATTTCTCCCCAAATAAACTTAATCATTCATAATGTGTCCTTCTTGGATCTGTCTTTATTATTCTTCATTAAAGATTGGGACAGAACCCAAAACATGGGGTTCATAAATCTGGGGGATGTCCCTGGGCCCCCAAATCCTGCACAAATACCACGTGATTTTGTTGGAACACACTGGGAAATCAGGCTGGAAGCGTCCTCTCCGCTGGCTAGCTGCTAATCATGGAGGCAAGATGTGCCTGCCAGGGGCAAGAGTGGCAAATGTGTTCTGGGAGTAACCAGCTGCTATCTGACTTTATTTGAGGCTCAGTCCACAGGAGAAAACTCATGCCTGGTACTGAAATTCCATGGCTGGAGAGGTCATAAATACTAGGAGGGAAGCTGCTACTGTCATTTGGTTACATGGATATGGTGTGCTCATAAAATTTATATACAGATTACCATAGATTAGTGCTGTTCTCACCATTAATCAGAGAAGCTTCTTTTGGAAGATAGCAGTAAAATACTTGAGTAAGTGACATTTTGAGTGTTCGGTACTAAATGAGACATCTGTCTCACACCCCAAGGATCAGGGAACATGGCCGAAGGGGAGTGAGTAAATACGAGCAAAAGGATGGGGATGGTTGTTTGAACAGTTTCTTCTGGACATGAAGTGGCTCGTCTACTCATGCCCTCTGTCGCCTCACCACAGCTATCTTGACCTGCACAGGATGCACACAATATCTGATCACCAACATTCCATTGTGGATGATGAAGGAGGATATATGGCCCTTATCTCTCCGCGAGGAGCTATTGGCAGTTAATGTTTACTGAGGGAACAGGAGCTGTTTTCTTCAGGGCACAGCCACTAGTGAGCTGCATGTGCTCAGGTAAATAATCCCAAACCCATGCTCATGCAAGCAACCCCAATTAAACTCAGTGGGTCACACACATAATAAAACAATTAGTAACACATCAGAGTAGAAGAGGGTCTGTGAGGGGTTAGGTTAGATAGATAGTTCTTTTTTTTTTTTTTTGAGGTAGCCAGACAGGGTCCAGCCTACTCATGATGTTAACATCTGCCTAACTCAGCTACCCCCCACCTGTTTCAGTTGCAGAAATCAGAATCTCCCATTTCACCCAAACAAGCCCTCCACCTTCTCTCTCGCACCCTGCCCAGATGTAGATAAACTGCAGACTCAAAAATATCTTTCTTGGACCCACAGAGAGGTTGCTTCTTGGTCTTTCTCTCTGGCTCTTGGGTGGTTAACAACCCAAATGGTAAGATTATCTCTCTCCCACCCTGGCAGGCAGGGTTACATATTTTATTACTGTTTTTATGAATTTTCGGTCTTTTTGGAAGTTCATTTTTTTTTAAAGAAAAACCCCTCTCCAATTTTTGCATCCAGGGTCCATGTGTGACATGAGCTCCCGGACCAAGTGGTGTCTTCTCTCCGGTCTCCCCAGTCACTTTCCCTTCCTCTTAGCACTCCATCCCTCAGGCCTTTCTCTGCTCCTCGCATCTCTGTTAAGATTGTATAAAATGTGATGGTTTCAAAATCATCCTCTTCAGTCAGGACTGCCAATTCTTTGGTTAACTGGCAGACCTGAACTCAGGATGTGGGTTCCAGGATTTAGCACCTCAGCACCCTGTTTTATAAATTTCCCCATATCAGAGCTAGTTGTGAAGAAGGGGTTCAGTGGAAGTGAGATGGGGAGAGGTGACAAAAAAAGGTAATGGGAAGGGATCATGATTTAAATACTATATATATGTAATATATATAATATATAAATAGCGCATATATATATATATATATATATATATATATATATATATATATATATTAGCCAGGTTCTTTACAGGAACAGAACCAGTTGAGTGAATTGAATTAAAAATGGAATTTATTGGATCAGCCTATGGCTAATAGCAGTCTACAGCTTGAGCGTTAAGGAGCCGGGCAGCTGAGGTCCACGAGGTTGATGCCTCAGCAGTCCCAATCCAGCCCTGTAGGCCTGAAGGCTTCCTGGAGAGCTGCTGATCTTCAGTCCATGTTGGAAGGCTGAGGAAACATGTTTCCACATTCACATGAAGGCACTCACCAGTACTCAGTACAGTCAGTCAGGCCTCTCTTGCTGTTTACTCTAATGAAAGTTATCTGAGGAGTGAGAAGCTGATGGAGGTGGGGCAGTGGCAGAAATTTAAAGAGAGATGTTTCAGAAGTCTCTGAAAGCTTTCCTGGTTCATAAACATTACAGTGATATAAGTTACTTGGGGATACCCTAGGTCTATTCCCTTATATTGGGATTCAAGAAATCTGCAGTGGGCCTGTGGTGTAATATTATTATTAAGAATTGTTAAACCAACTCAAGTTGTCTAACTATAGCAAGCAGACTCCAGTTCACGAAATAAAAGCTGTATATTTCCTGCCGCACTGTACTGTCTGTTCCTCAATGATTCCATCTTTGTGTCAGAATTTATATATTAGTCCTTATCCAATGAATTGCATGTAACAAAATTTTATGCATTTTTAATGATCTCCTGATGACGTATAATCACAGCCTTTTACCATAATTGTAAATCTCTTGAAGTTAAAGGTCACCTCCTATGCTTCTTCTGCATACTCCACTTAATGTAGTAAATAACGTTTTCTCTCTGATTTATTACCCACCTGAGTGACACATATATGATATGAAAAGCCTTGTTAGACAATTAGATGATAAAGATAAATATTGCAAGGTCACTAAACACATACTATTGCTTAGAACATTAATCAGGTCTCTCTAGAGGAACAGAATTTTATATATAATATACATGTTATAAAGGGAATTTATTATATTAAATTGCATAACACAAGCTGCACAATCCAACAATGGCTGTCTACAGCTGAAGAGTCTGAGAATGCGACTGCTCAGTCCGTGAGGCTGGATGCTGAAGTCTTGAAGGATTCCTAGAGAGCTTTGGTTTTTGTTTTGTTTATTTGCTTGCTTGCTTGCTTGTTTTTG
Source organism: Zapus hudsonius (assembly GCA_004024765.1). NCBI lineage: Eukaryota > Metazoa > Chordata > Mammalia > Rodentia > Dipodidae > Zapus > Zapus hudsonius. Next base: position 15,627 of record PVHP010020429.1, on the reverse strand, counting down.
GTCTTTCAAGGTAGGGTCTCGCTCTAGCCCAGGCTGACCTGGAATTCACTCTGTAGTCTCAAACTAGCCTCAAATTCACAGCAAGCTCCTACTCTGCCTCTGGAGTACTGGGATAAAAGGCATGCACCAGCACACCCAGCTAGCCTCTGGTTTTTCATCCACCCTGGAAGACCAAAGAGGCTGAGTTCTCATGAGTGTGTATGGTAGCAACAGACAGCATCAGTGAGGGGTGAAGGCAGGCATGGTCAGATGGCTACTGTTTCCGGCGTAGGTTGCTCACTCTGGAGGAAGGTCTTCTCCCCCAGTTAACCTGTCTTGGAAATGTTCTTACAGCTCTGAAAAGAGATGTGTGCCATACTTGTTTCCTGATCCAGTGATACTGACAACAGAAATTAGCCATCCCCAATTCTTTGATAGTCTGCTTGATACCCACATCACCTGATGCCATGCCTAATGTTTAAGTAAAGAACAAGGTCTTAATTCTACCTAACATTATATAGCTATACATGTACAACCAGAAGTGCTCTCTTCCCCTCCAAATATGACAAATCCCTAGAAAGATGTTTAGCCTTTAGTATCTAGTCATCTTAACTACTAATATTATAAGGAATTCCCCCAGAAAGACTACCAGACATGAGAATTGCCCATAGAAAGTATTTACAGCTGGCCAGCAGCTACACAGGGCATCTAGTTCAAGTGCAGCTCTGAGATTCTCCCATACTCATCTTTTATACAGAAAGTTCACATCCTCTAACAAAGGTTTGGACAGTCCCCAGCAGTTCTATTCTGCAGCAGCAAGTCCAACAGAAAATTACGGTAGTAAGATCAAGCATTAGCAATAACAGCTAAACACAGGTTGCCGTAACAGTAAGGTGCGAGGCCTTAACAGAAGGTACAAGCTGACCCGTTCACAGAGCAGTCCTGCTGCAGCGGCCAGGCTGTATTTCCTTGGATTGGGGCCTGGTGTGTGTTTAGCTAAGTTTACAAGATGGAGTCACTTATGTCTCCCAACTTTAGGCCCTGTCACAGTCCCCACTGGTTCTATGGGCATGAGTCAAATCGTGGACTCATCCTGGGACAGGGAATTGTACTGTCCTCTCAGGAACATGAGTTTTACTAAATTTATTATTTTTCTAATGTAGCTAGTGAGGTGGTTAATCACACAGGGGCCTATAGTCAGTCTAATAATAATAAAACAACAGGTTCAGCTAGGGCTGTAATCAAAGTGGTAAGCCATGGTGATCAGGAAAACAGAGACTGGTACCAATTAGCAGACTCAAATCTCTTAACCAGGTAAGGACACAGTTAACAATTAGGAGGTCTGTTTCAGTCTTATCTTTAGTGGGGCTTCAGCTGGAATGAGGGTCCATGTTTCTTTTTCCTTGTCGCGGGTGGCTGACTTCCTGTTTCTCTGGCTTTTCCTTCCTATACCACCTGTCCCCCAGGAAGGGATGTTTGTTTCCAGCTAACCTCCTGAATCCCCCGAGACTCATTTCTCTCTTCAATTTTGAGGAAATCTGCTACACAACAGCTCTCATCATGAAAATGAATGCTGGTAATGATGTGGTAAAAGAGGAACCCTTCCACACTGTTGGTGAGAATGTAAACTGGGATAGCCATTGTGGATATCAGTGTGGAGGTTCCTGAGACAGGTGAAAATAGATTTCCCATATGACCCAGCTATAGCTTCCCTTGGGATAGATCTTAATGGCTTTACTCAATATATTAGAGATGCTGGCTCATCCATGTTTCTTGCAGCTTTATTCATAATAGCTAGGAAATGGAAACAGTCAAGATACCCCTCAACTGATGAATGTTCATTGATACAATGGAGTTGCATTCAATGGTAAAGAAAATGAAATTATGAAATTTGTACAGAAATGGATGGATATGGAAAGGATTATACTAAGTGAGGTAATCCAGACCCAGAAAGCCAAATGCCTCATGTTCTCTCTCACATGTGGCTCCCAGCTACAAATGTTTAGATTTGTATGAGAGTTGATGTAAATATCAGTACTAAAAGCCAGCAAGCTAGAAAGAGGCTATTGGGGAGAGAGGAAAGGGAGACTCAGGAGAAGGTTATTGTATATATGTAAATAGAAGAATATGCTGGGGTACATTGGCCTAGTGGGGTGAAGGGAAAGGACTGAGTAAAGGAAGGGATGGAAGAGGGCTAATCAAAATTAAAGATGTCATGAATAACCCATATGGAAACCCACTTTTTTGAATAATGGCACACCCACAAGCCATAGATACATTTCCGTTCCAGATATGGGGAAACATTCAGTTTGTTCTTGACCAGGGAGGTTCCTAAGGTCCCTAAAATATTACGGGACATTGCTAAGGCTCTTGGTTGCATACCAGAACTAGATGGTAATGTGGCCAAGAAAGGGTTAATTAATAAAAGTTATAAGAGGGAAGAAAGCTGAAATCAGTAAGCTGCTGAAAGAGTTAACCTCAGGGAAGCTGAACTTCTCCCTGTTCAGCAGCTTAAAGAGTCTCTGAGACCGCGAGTGGTGTCCCACGCCTTTAATCCCAGCCCTTGGGAGGCAGAGGCAGGAGGATCGCCATGAGTTCAAGGCCGCCCGCAGACTACATAGTGAATTCCAGGTCGGCCTGGGCTAGAGGGAGACCCTACCTCAAACAAACAAACAAACAAACAAAAAGTCTCTGAGAAAAACTTTCTGAAAGAGTCCTTGATGAGAAGGCATAGATGAAAAGTTTATATTAGGTTAGAGCGTTTCCCTAGGTAATGCACAGGGCAACCCAACTGTAAGAATAATTCATATACATGTTTTGGGGATTTGCTTGTGTTGTAAAAAGTTATTTTGACTCATATAAACCACACAGACTGCCAAGTATGTGTTGAAACATCACGTATGTTGTTTTGAGACCATTTGAAACTGCACAATTGCCACTTCATCAGTTTTGAATTTTCCCTTTGTAACCATTTCTTTGTACTGATCACAGCTGCTAAATACCATGTCTGATTCTGGAAATCAGTGCTTTGCTTGCTAGCCACACCTTATTGCTAAACCTATAAAACCAAAATAGAAACTCAACTCTGGGCCGGAGAATTTTGAGAGATATCTCTCTCAAGACCCCCGGTTACTAAACTCCTCAGTGTCCACTCATACTGTCATTGGTGTGATCTCTCCTAAGGTAAGTTCATAATATATGGAGGCCCCAGCAAGATGGGGAGACCACATAAGCCAATGCCATGACCCCAGGTGTTTAGGAAGAGACTCAGCCCACCAGAGCTCTCTGGAACTGGGAAACATGCACCCCCAGTGTATTGTAGTTGGCCCAAGGGGACGAGTAGAGCCAGGACCAGGGTTCCTGAGTGGAAGGTGATGAGACTAAGCAGGAAGTCCTATTAAGGTAAGAACTCCCCAACGAATTGAGATTGGAATTGAGATTGGATTTGTGATTGAAATTGGAATAAAAATGAGAATTGTAATTAAACTTGGAATTGTACTTGGAATTGAACCTAGTCAGTGTGGCATGATCCCATGCAGGACAGCGCATATGCAGCCTTGATGTGATTCTGAAGGGGCACAATTCTCCATAGGAGATTTCATTCCAATAGCCTTGATGTGATTCTGAGATGGTCCTGGTCTCCTTCCCAGAGGCCTCAATGTGATGCAGAGGTAAAGTTGTTTCCTGATCTCTAGAGTTTTAAGTAATATAGGAACTTAAATTGGGAATGTATGGCTTCTGAATGTTGAATGAATATGTATGGATGTGGCTCACAGGCCTGAGGCTGAAGAGTAAATTCTATCGTATGTAGTGCCTGCACAGGGGTCTCTGTCTTTGATTGTGATACCAGTAAAGGTGGAACATCAAGGGTAGATCTGTCAGCAAGCCCACTTTGGGACTTTGAATGGATGTCTCCCAATAGATTCAAGATTATTAGTTTTTTTTTCCAGCTGCCTGGCTGGAGGAGGGGTCACCTTGGCCTGGTTTAATAAGCTCCAGCCCTAAGGTATTTCTGAGGTTGATGTGAATTTCCAGCTGCACATATGCAAAGAGCAGCCACAGCTCAAGTCTGGAGGTCCTGCTGGTGTTGGAGTGTGCTGGCTGGAAGTGCTGGATGGGTTGTTCACTCTGCTTGGATTTGTGAAAGGGGCCAGCCTTTTTCTTCATTATTAAACTTCCCCTGGATCTGTTACTTTATTAAATACTTTCCTCCCAAAACTGTGCCTGGTTTGGAGATTCATCGGAGGTCTCCATCTTTGCTTGTGATACCAATACAAGGTGGAACATCAGGGGTAGATCTGTCAGCAAGCCCACTCTTTTGCGTTATAGGATTCCTAACTCAAAGGAAGAAATATTCAGGAACATATGACATTAATGATACAGGACATGGGGAAAAACTAATGTAAACAAAGATTTTAAAATGATTCTGTCTCCCCTCTCTCTCTGTACTTCTGCTAGCAGGTTTATGGTTAGCTACAGCCACCCATACAGTGATTCCCTCCCCCTTATAGCAGGAGCTTCCTCTTCTGTCTGTCTCAGACAGGAAATTTTATAGACAGGGAAAATATAAGATTCTCCATCAGGGAGCTGTTCTAAAGCCCTGAGAAAATTCAAAACTGTCTCTAAGGGAAAACACACACACACACAGTTCTGCTAGGTTCAGAACAGAAGCTCCTGTGACCCATCAGGCGTCTGCAGAGAAACCCCTCCCCTTGAGTGGGAGGTGTCTAGTTAGAGCTACAACCTAGGTGCTAAAACTGATTGGTCAGATATAAACCAATCAGCTGTCTCTCTGACTCACCTGGGGAAAACTTAAATTAACTTCCCTAGAAGAAGCCGGCCTCTTGCCCACATGGCAATGGAGTAGAAGAACCTCTGATCCAGGCCTTAGGAAGGTAAGGCCTACCCCACCCCAGCCATTAGCCATTAGATAGTCTCCAGACTTTTTCCCTCATGAACCTCTCCTCATGATGGGAGCTCTCTATTATCTTTTCTTTTCTACTTATTTTGCTAAACAACTTAATTTCTGTTATACTCTCCACGTTTTCAGCCCCACACTGGTGGCTGGAAAACTCTTTAACTCCCTGTGTTCCTTAAATAATAAAGTCTCCCACTATACCTTACTATTTTGTTGTCTATGATTTTAATTCTTTAACTTTGTAGACAAGAACTTGGGTACTCCTTAAACTTTGGGGTGCATTGGAATTTTTTCTGGGCGTTATCTACATTCTAACCCCCAGATCACCCCGTTACACTCGAAGGCCAGAGTCCCTCAAACACTCCTCCCACCCCCGACACACCTGCCTGAAGAGGAGGGTGATAGACTGGCTGGCTAACTAGCTTGGAAATGGCTGGGCCCAAGGCCTGTACTGGTCAAGCAATTTGGGAATTCTATCACCCCACAGCCCAATACTAGAAAAAGGGTTAAACAAGGGAAGGAAAAATCAAGGTTGAAATCTCTGCCAGATTATGCAAAATCCTCTGAGTTTAATGTATGTGAGACACTTGGGCCAGATCTGAGGGGGTCTCTTATTATAATTATTTCTGGCTCTATGATAATTTCAGGAGTGCCAGCCTTTGTTCTTCCATGGCTCTGACAGAAATGTATTTATTCAAAGTTCACTATGTTTCTTTTGCTCTGTACAAACTGACAATGGCAACTGAGAGGAAGAAACAGGCTGCAATGCAGCTTTTACTGTGGGTTTTATGCTGCTTTGCTGTGCTCTCCAGCGGCTGTGGATTGATCAGGGAAAGTTAGACACTAGACACTAGAACCAGAGAGTTCTAGTGTTCTAGTTCACACTCCTATTAGAGTCTCTCCAGAGTTCCTATGGCCACTGTGGCTGATTTGTCCTCTCTACGCCTAATCTCTTCAGTTGATAGGTGCCAGGTCCTCATTGCTCACAGGCCCAGAGCTTACCCCTGAGGATATTCCTGATGGCTATGCCTTCTTGGCTTCCCTGTTTTACGGAACCATGGAGATTGCAAGCATGGGAAATATCAGGTTCCTTAGCCAAGGATGAAAATAGCTGAGTCCCACAATGCTGGAAACAGATTGGGACTTCTTATAAGAAATTTGTTGCAATGGTTTTAATGTTTACTTGATATCTCTATGGTTCTATGGAACTGCTAACAGAAAATAACCTAAAATTTTATGCTTAAATTTAGAAGTATGTTCTAACTGTTAGGTTGAAACTCAGGCTCCAAAATGGAGTCCACCCACAGCACCTATTTCCCCTGAAGGGAATTCTGGTAACAGTGTGGCGAGCTTCCAGAGAAGTGTCAACGTCTACACGGGACCCCAACAGGAGTGTAGATAAAGCCTGCCTTGTAAACCCCCTCCTGCTGTGTCTCTGTTTGGCCAAAGGGACCTTCCTTCCCTCATGCTCACTACCTGGGCCCTCCCCCCAACCTGGGAGTCTATGTCAAATTCCTGGATCAGTTTCACTTCCCCTTATAATCCCAGATCTGACCTTCCTAGGCAATTTTTTCTTCGTTCTGGGTAGATTGCCCACAGCTAGATGTTCTTTCTCTGATTAAAGCCTTCCCTTTCAGAGTGGTCTCTCATGGTCTCAAACCTTATGCTAACCTGCTTTCATACTTTAATTTATGCTTGAGAACTTTAAAATAAAGAAAAGAGTTTCCAAAATCAGCAAATGGTCTATGTGTATATTCTAGATAAATATTATAAATCAAATATGGTCTACTCTTTTAAAAAAAGGTTATTTGAAGAAGCTTAATGAAACTTAGATGGTTATGTTAAAACTCTTATGCTTAAGAATATTCTAAGATATTGTCTCTCCCACAGAGGTTGACTGATATATTTGTAATCCCAATGAGGAGGACTCTCAATGGAGTGGGGAAATATATATATATATATATATATATATATATATATATATATATATATATATATATATATATACATATATATATATATATATATATATATATATAATTTGTGAGATAACATAAGGGAATTGACCAACATGTGATTTGTTTATGAAATAAAAGTGGGCTTTAATGAAAGTTTTTCTAGTTACAATGAGATATACTGGATAAAAGGATAAACTGGGAAGGAAACTTTTAAATGTTGGATGTTATGTTTGATAGTGGTTACATAGATTTTAAAGTAAAAGTCTGTGGATAGAAGGTACAAGTAAGTGTAAACAGAAGGTTTAAAGAAGTATGTAGAGAAGATTTATAAGGAACAAATTTAAACAGTAATAAGAATTTTTAAAAATATATGTCATGGTTTGATCCAGGTATCCCCCACAAACAAATGAATGTGTTCTGATAGATCGATCCTCAGCTGATGGAAGTTTGGGTTTTACAACCTCGATGAAGCTGTGTTGTTGGGGGCAGGCTTATGGGGTTCTAAGCCAGCTTCCCCTTGCCAGTGTTTGGCACACCTTCCTGCCGCTGTTTGCAGTGCTGTGGCAGAGGTGATGTCCAGCCCTCTGCTCATGCCATCACCTTCCCTGCCAGGATGGAGTCTCCCCTCGAGTCCGTAAGCCAAATAAACCCATTTCTCTACAAGCCGCTTTTGCTCGGGTTCTATCTGCGCAGCAACAAGAATGTTGACCGCAACAGTTTTGGTACCAGAAGTGGGGTCATCTGTTGCTGCTAGAACCCTGATCTTGTGGCTTTGGGTCTTTTGGAAGTGATCTACAGGAGGAATGTGGAAGGACTTGAAATCTCAGCCTAAGAGATGCCTCGCAGTGTTGTGAGTACAGCTTCATGGATCTTTCTGGTCAGAGTTGAAAGACCTGAATGTATTGAGAACTATGGACTGTGAGGTTTGGCTTACGAGAGGGAGAAAGAACTTGGTCAGGACTGTGCCAGAAGCAGTTTGCGTGAGAGGCTTGCTGCATTCTGCCTGCCTGTGTCCTGGAAATCTGTGCAGGGTTGTGTTACTTAAAGATGGACTGGTGTGAGCAGATGGAGATGGCACAGAAAGATCTTTGGGTCAAAACTGCTGGCCGTTGACCTGCAATTGTTTGAGAGATGACAACCATTGAGATTCAGCCAGCTGGTCTGCATTGGAACAACGGGAAGAATGTGGACTCTTTGAAGTAAGGGGCCTGAATGCTTTGATCCCCCCTGGATTAACAAGTTGGTAGCCCACCTGGTTCTGTGGAATGGAGATTGGTTAGAAAGAGAGGGTCATTGGATTTGCAACACAGTTGTGTTTTTGAAAAATGGCCATCGGCATGTGAAGCAGGTGTTCAAGGTTGCCTGCATGGAGCCCGATGGAGCCATGAGGATGAACTGTGGGTTGCAATGGAGACCCAAAGAATTCCAGGACTATGGATGGGTGCCAAGGCAAGCTGCCAGTACCAGATGACGTTTTCCCGGACTGTGAGTAGCCGAGCTGGAGGGGCGGAATTGAATCTCCAAGAGACTTGTGTTATTGGTTAGAATCATTGAGCTTGGAGTTAGAGATTGATGGTGCCCTGTTTGTCTTAAATCTTGTATTGTATTGGTCAATCTGTTTTTGCTGTGCCTCATGTTTTGCATTGTGAATGTTTTGTGTCGTTACGGGTTTATTTTTGGTATTATGGCTTGGTTGAAAGCTGCGGGGACTTAAGAGTTGAGCTGAACATATTGTGTTTATATCTTGAATGATTATTAGTTTGTGGGGGCCAGGGGCAGACTGTCATGGTTTGATCCAGGTGTCCCCCACAATCAAATGAATGTGTTCTGATAGATCGATCCTCAGCTGATGGCAATTCAGGAATTAGAACCTCATTAGAGCTGTGTTGTTGGGGCGGGTTTATGGGATTATAAACCAGCTTCCCCTTGCCAGTGTTTGGCACACCTTCCTGCCGCTGTTTGCAGTGCTGTGGCAGAGGTGATGTCCAGCCCTCTGCTCATGCCATTGTTTTCCCTGCTAGGATGGAGTCTCCCCTCGAGTCCGTAAGCCAAATAAACCCCTTCCTCCACAAGCCGCTTTTGCTCAGGTTCTATCTGCGCAGCAACAAGAATGTTGACCGCAACAATATATAAATCTGTATTTGCTCTCCTGCTTTTTGTCACCTGAAGTCACCCTTATTGAATGAGATTTTTAGTAGACAAGATAGACAAACTGAGTATTGGAGCACTTAATCAGATTACAGACTCCTTGAAATACGTAAGATGACCATTGGATTTACCTAGGGCTTCTGTAAGACTGAAAAACGATGGTCCTGGCTTGTTGCAAGATGTCATGGTATTCAGCTTATGAATTTATTTCACCATGCCTTAAAATATCAGTTAACATTTCAATCATTGATGTTAATCTGTTTATGATAATGATTATAAAAGACTGACTATAATGTTTAACCAAGTGAGCTATGTTCCTCTGTCACCTCTTAACTACTGGAAAATCAAATCATAAAATTTAGGTTTACTTTTAGTATTTAACATTCTGTTAAAAGGTCATTATATTTAAAACACTGTAACACTGAGATGGCTCCTGCCTTGTTCATGCTGATTCTGCTGAATGGTTATCACTGAGGTTAAGATCTAGTTCTTATAACAATGATTCAGTCATTGTAACTCTGCTCCTAGGAGAACTGAGAAAACCCCATGCCCAAGAAAACCTGGTATGTACAAATAATGATAGTATCATTTATATGAGCTTCATATATGCTAAAAATCATAAATATTGCTTCATGTTAAACTTTGAAAATGGTTGAATAGTTAAAGATACTTGCTTACAAAATTGGTTTATGTCCACCAAATTGTCTGCAATGAAGGTTAAAATCAGGCTGAGTTAGTTCAACACAAACTGTGATTTGCTCCATTCTTAAGCTGTGTGTAATCAAGCAGTCTCAGTCAAGGTTTAACTTAAGAAATTTTTTCATTTCCGGTTCTTTGCTTATAGATGTATTGATACTTGAGACATGTTTCCTGCTCTAGGATACAACCTCATGTACAAATGAACTTCATTGAAGAAAATTGATCTTAAAATCTACTGTTCTGCTTCTAGCTTTTTTCAGGCTAATTGGTACCTACATAAGTATACAGACTAGCCAAAGACGTTTTCAAAGACAGATCCTAAAATTTTTATGATGTTTTGGCTGTTCCTGTCATGCAATTTATGGATTAGCTCAACTGATTTAAAGTTATTGATAAAATATTATTTCCAGGTTTGCTAAAACGTTTTCCCTATACTTATAACTGAAGAAAAAATGTGTCTGCTTTCTATGTTCCAGATTTGGCCTGTACTGTCACCTGACAACTAAACTTAAATGCTGATCAGAATAATTTTAAACTTTTGTGTCATTCTCTAACCAAATTTGTTTTGCAAATTAACCACTGAGGAGTACAGTCTCTCTGAGTGGTTAATAACCATAGGTAAAAGCCAAAGCTAACTAGAAACATTGGAGTTAAAAAGGACAACCAATATTTTCGTTCCTGCTCCTAGGGCCAAATGGCCACAGGAGATGACAGGACACTTCTAACTTCTAATCTCTCATAAATTACCTGTCTTCTTGATCAGGGAGGACATGGAGATGGAAGTCCTGAAGATGGACTCTAAGTCAGTGTATCTGCAACAGGAAAGTCACAGTAGAGGAAACCAGTCCTCCAGGCTTCAAAAAAGAAGGAATCCCACATGGTCATCAAGGCCTTGACTTCCTAGCAGATGACAGAATGTTGAGAGTCATAGAGCTCTGCACAGGTCCCTAAAAGTCCCTCCTAAAGAGCCGTTATTTACTTCTAAAATATAATACATAGTTAATTTTGCCTGATTCCATGATCTTAAAGACCCAGTAAGAGAAATAACCACAAAAGAATAAATATAAATAAATATTCAGACTAATAGGCTCCCCTATGCGATGCTGGTTTACAGTACTAAGCTCTTACTGTAACTCATGTCTACTGCCTCTGTCTAGCCCTGATTAGTCAACTACTGTTTGCTTTAGATTACTTTGAGTTGAAAATCCAGAAATTATCCTCATTCATTATGTTTACCTGATAGTTATTGATCTGTATCAGTTTAATCTCTCTTTACTAAGTTTTATTGAAACAGAAATGTTTACTCCGTGCCCTTAAAGTTGTTAAAAGTTATGGAGACCTTTAGAGTTAGACCAAATATAATTTACATTATGAAATGATCATTGATTTATGAAGGCCAAAGACAAAATGCAATGATTTAAATATGTGGCCACATAGGATCAGGCTTAAATCTTAAGACTTGAGTTGATAAAACCCTACCAGGAAACAGTATATCTAGGACAAATCTAGAGCCCAGCCCTAAAATGTAAAGATAATTTCGAACTCTGCCTGTTTGTGCTTGCTAAGTTTGATGGTGCGGTTGTTTAACAGTGTCTTACTTAGATTTATAGAGGTGAGCCAGATTCTTCTGTCATTTATGGGGTACCCTTAAAATTTGTAACACAAGGAACCCATATACCCCTAGGGAATTGGGCTCATCCCCATTAGCATATCAAATGATGTTACAGATTCATCACATCAAAGTCAAGAAGACAGCATCCTCAGCCAATTGTAACAGCTGACACATCACCAGGGACGTAGAGGATCCTCACCAGATCGAGCTCTAGAGGGCATCTGCCCTGACAAGGAGACTTTAGCCCTGCTTTGGTCACTCTGGTGTTCGACTGATCCACATATGGCAGAAGCCTGAAGAACTCAACATGGGATACCATGGACACAATGTCCACTAGTCCTACTGGTATTTGCTGTGTCTGGCTAAAATTATCTGCTTCTTATAACAGCTTGTGCCCTACTAAGCTCTGTGTGTCAGAGATAGACACATGGTGAAGGTCCTGACTCCTTCCGTTTGCTGGCCCCCTCATGACGCTCTTCATGGCCCTTCTGTTTGGTCCTTACATTCCCATTATGAAAACCCCAAATACTCCTTGCTACTTGAGATAGGGTCCTATCCTCAGAACTCTGTATTTACCCCTTAATCGTAGTCTAAGATATAAAGACCCCTAAAATGGGAAAAAGAAATGATTAAGTTAAAGAACATAAGGTGATAGGTAGATGAAGATAAGGGAATATGACAGGAAAAGGCTAAATGTTAAATATTGATCTATTGATCCATTGTGAGTGCTGACTGCTTGGGAGATAAACTTTCCTTTGTCCATCAACAGATAGTAAACCACCCTGAGGAAATTGTCCAAAAAGAGTCCCACCAGGAATATCAACCATTGTATGCAAGGTCATAAAGATTTATGACATGACAGACTAAGAAGAGGGAATGTGGCAGAAAAAAGGATTAATTACTAAAAGTTGTATGAGGAAAGAAAGCTGAAATTAGTAAGGCTGCTGAAAGATTTAACTGCAGGAAAGATGAGCTTTTCGTTGCTCCGCAGCTTAAAGAGTCTCTGAGAAAAACCTTATTGAAAGGATTCCTTGAAGATAAGGTAGAGGTGATCGTTTATACGAGGTTAAAGTACTGCCCTGGGTAATGGACAGGACACCCCAACTGCAAGAATAATCGATATGCATATTTTGGAGAACTTTCCCTGGATGTGTAGGCTGAAATAAATTCCTTCCTCCCATAAACTGTGTAGCTGACAAAAATACCACAGTTCTCTGCTTCATATTTTTATTAGTACTAAGTAGAAACACTAATCAGTACTAAATTTTGCAGGACTCTAAATTGCTCTCTACTGCTATTACTGCCTGTGTTTTTTTACTGCAGAATCTTAATTAGTCATTCTTCTGTCCATTACAATATAAGGACTTGTATTCCTGTCATTAAAGTTACCCAAAATGACAATCACTGCAAGGATGTATAAACAGGACCTGAAAAGAGGAAGTGAGTTGCTTAATTCACGGTGTTGAATCCCGAAAAGTTGTTCCCACTGCTTCAAAAATATCTTCCTTATGAATCATTCTTTCTAATTCCAGTATGAACAATTCCTTATCACAGTGTTACTGGGTAATTGAAGTTCCCTTTCAAGGGGTCTTAATTTTGTTAGTCAAAGAATTTAGAAAGACTCAATAAAGCTCAGAGACAATTTTTTTTTAACATTTGATGGAAAGATTTTAGTAAAGGCAAGCTGTAATCTCAGCAGCTGCTGGAAGGAGGGAGACAAATAATAGGAACAAGAAAGTCATGCCTTTTGAGTTAGGGTCCAGAAAGCAGGCAGGTTCAGCAATGGTCAGCAAGCCGTTGCACAGGAAGGCGTTGTTCAGAGAAAACCTAGAGTGTCTGTGTCATAACAAGCATGTTTGGGATTTTGACCAGGATACAGAGATACAAAGGAGAAAGCGGAAAGTTACGCTTTTTGAGTTAGAAGTGTAGGCAGGCTTCACTCTGAGGATGTGCAAGCAACTGCATTGAGGGGCATCTGAGGGTTTAAGCATATCATTTCATTAAGGAAATAAACATTCCTCCCATCTCCTTAGCATGTCCCCAGGTGTGGCATGGTCTCTTGCAGGATGATTGACAAGCTTAGTTTGACCAAATATTACGGGAGGGAACAAAAATCTATGCATTGATAATCTTTATCATGTCAAGTCTCCCAAGGCCAGAGGTCAAACTCAACTTCTAGTCCTTTTTAAAGGAGGAAGTAGCTTTCTCAACAAAGCTGAAACCTCCATTCTCTGCTTTTTACCAGGGAATGTGACCTAAAGTTGATCATAAAGGGAGGGGCCCATCCTTAATAGCATCCAAGCCATCTAAGGCCTATCTATTTCAATACAGGTATGAACAATTTCTAAGTATAGACAGGAAGATTCATTCCTCCAAGATGCCTGTCTAGTTCCTTTATTCCAACAAGTTCATTTTGTATAACCAGGAACTTAATTCTGTGACCTTTGTATTCAAGAAATAATTGTTGGTGTTTGGGTTGGGAGTAATGTGGAAAGCTCTAGCAAAATACCCTTGAGTTTCTAAATGGGCGTCAGAAGCAAACTCAGGATTAAAGAAGGTAGAGGAATTTGAACAAGGCAGAAACTGAAACCCCAGAATTAATCATGGGCCAAATCTCAGTATGCACACCCCAACACCATTCAAGGTCACATCAACCCTGATCATAGGAGCATGTCTTTGTCCTCCTGGTGGGAACAGAGGAAGAAAGTATGAGCTCAGGAATACCATACGGTGACTATTTGGGCTAGTTTGTGAAATACTATAGAGAAGGTGTTCAGGTATAAGTCTCATAACAATAGATAAAGCAGATGAAAAGAACCTCAGGTGGACTTTGAGAGTTTCCAAGTAAATACCAGAGAGTAGAACTGTGAGGTATGTTCAATGATTTTTACATGGCCCCTTACTCAGATACCATCTATTAAAGTCCCAAATGTATGCACTATAACTGTGTTTCCAACTATGGAATCTGACCACTTACAGCTCACCCCATATTTTAGTAGAGTATCCAGTGTCTCAATTTGACACACTGGATACATAAATCAAGGTCTACTCCATTCTAGCCCTACCACTGACATACATCGTCACCATTATTATTAACTTTTAATTGACAGCTTCATAATTACAGACCATAAACCATTATGATTCCCACCCTCCCCATCTCTCTTCCCCCTCCCAGTCTCTGTTTTGTTTTGGTGACATCATCTTTTCTTCCCATTGTGAGTCGGGATTTTCAGGCACTGTGAAGTCATAAACATCCAAGCTGTTTTGTGTCTGGGAGTCTGAGTTGTAAGCAGTCCTACCCTTCCTCTGGTTTATTAGTAGTAGTAGCAATTTTATATTTAAAGACAAGATCTCACAACATAGGCCTGGCCAAACTGTACTTGTAAATCTCCTGTGTCTAAAATTATCCTCCAGTGTCACCAGGCTGGACTAAAAAAGTCATTTTAAGAATAGCTTGTTACTCATACAGGAATTTTGAGTTCCTTGTACAACTAACCACTGATAATTTGGGGTGTTTCCAGATCCCTGTCCTATGAATTTGAACAATGAAGCCCACAAGAAGAAAGATTTTATTGCTTAAAACTTTAGGGGGTCCCCGAGTGGAAGCCTGTACCTCAAGGGAGCCTCGAGGGCTTTAGAGAAGCCCATCAAGGAAGGCAGACGCAGGTCACGTAGGGAAGGAGGGCCGGGTTTGTGCCTGGTGTCAGGAATCTGAGGACAGGAATTTTGGAATTCTCTAGAAGGGGAGGGAGAGGACTCCCTGAGGGGGCAAAGAAGGAAGGGCCAGATCCCCGCCTTTTCTGACCTGTAGTAAAGGTAATGAATTAGACTGGCATATGGCTACCATCACAAGTTTGCTGAAGTATTTGAAAGAGAGCGGGGTCAGGGGGGACTGCGCGCTCCATCCGCACGCACGCACGCAGGCACGCACGCACGCACGCACGGGGACGGGACTGTTAGACACGGAACCCGAACGAGTCGAGCCCACGTAAACGACTCACACGCAGCCCGGAACTCGAGAGACGCCCACCTTCCCTCCCTCCTTCCCTCCACGCCGCAGGGCGCCGGGCCTGCGCGAGGCCTTCTGGGAAATGTAGTCCTCGCGCGGTGGCGTCACAGTGCGCGCACGCGCACGCGCGGCCGTGGTCCTGGGCAGAGGGCGGCGGCGGCCACGGCCACGGCCACGGCGGCTCCGCGGCCGGTCGGTTCTCCACCATGAAGGTGGGTCGGGGAGACGCGGCCCGGAGCTGGGGGAGGGGCGGGGCTGTGGGGGGTGGGTCGCGGGGCAGGTGGGGGACTGTGGGAGGGGGCGG
>PVHP010020428.1:0-30752 GCA_004024765.1 Zapus hudsonius | reverse complement strand
TTCTCTTGCTCATCTCACACATCCTCAAAGGTTTCTTTTGGGCCCTAGATGATGACTTAGGAGTGGTTCATCTCCTGCCTGGGAGTCAGCCAGCATCTCAGGTCCTGTTGGTGGAGTTGGGTGTCCACAGTTCTCATTGCCTTCTGAAATATTCAAGCAGAATCTCCAATAGAGAGTGAGATCAGTATAGGTTAAATGAGACAAAAATTGTTAATTTGTCAAGATTCTAATGGGTGTAGCCTCTCTGTACATCTCTGGTTAGTGGGAGTTTCCCCTTGTAGCCCAGGTTCTTGGCTACCATGATTTTGCCATGGATCCCAGTTCCAGCTAAGGGTTCCTTGACACTGAGCAGATTTCTTAGGCAATGAGCTTTGGCATAAGCTTTTTTTTGTGGATGGGGGACTTCCTGTGTCTCTTCTATCAACAGCACTGTGTGGGAGGGGACCAATTTTGGGGACATGGAGTTATAGGCCAGAGCAATTTCTCTCGGCCCTAGGCTTCTTCCCATCCTATTAATGGACCCCTTACCAGGTGATGCCCACAGAAAGTAAGGATTTTATGGTATTGATTCATTATTGGTTTAGATTAGTGTATAAATCCTCCCACCTCACCCTCGCAATCCTCCTATCCCCACATTCCTTCCCTCTCCTTAGTCTCTCAATTCACCTCAATCCATACAATGGCAGTGGGTGGATTGCATTGTTTCTCAAAGATTATATTTTCAACAACGAAAAAGAAACACTCATCTATGTTTTACGCTTTAGCTTTCATTTTCCATCTGATCCGACTGCTCTGAAAAGCTTTCCTAAAGAAAAGAAAGTCACTATGTATTGACATATAACCTTTTCTTAAATGAGAAAAAAATCAAATACAGTGTTGCTTTCTTAATTAAATCTGGATCACATTGGAAAAACAATAAAATTTGTAGTGACTATTCATTCAAAAGCATACATATATACATATATATATTACTAAAGTAATTTTGCACATAGTTTCAAGAAATATTTGAAACTGTAAAATAAATCCAAGGAACCATTAAAACATAAAACACCCAATCCTGAAGAGAAATGCTTTAAAATTTTAATTAATGCTTTTTCTCCCAAGTACTCCACATTTTTCCTAATAGGAAAAGTTTAACCACAGAAAATGTATAAAAATAAGAATTTCATGAAAAGAAATAATTCACATAAAAATATACTAAAAGAAATATACATTAAGCATAAATGATCGAGTTTTTTAGGATCTTCTATGCTCAAGAAAAGATGTCAACATGTATTTTAGGTACATTTTTTATATTAAAACATATACCTTCATATTAACAATGTTATTTCATTTCCTATTTACTAAGAACTAAGAAAAAAAGGAAATTAAGATTAAAACTTTGTTTCTCTATACATACATAAAGAAAATATAATTTTATATATACATATACATAAAGAAAATGTAATTTTAAATTGGACATACAAACACTATGTAGCTTAAATAAATTTAATAAGGTATTTTATGGCTGTGGTGGTTTGATTAGGGTGTCCCCTGTAAACTTAAGTGTTCTTAATGCTTGATTCCGCACCTGATGACAATTTTGGAACTGGAACCTTATTGGAGTTATGTTGTTAGACTTGGTCTTATGGGGGTTATAGCCAGCTTCCCCTTGCCAGTGTTCAGCACACGTTCTGCTGCTGTTTACAGTGCTGTGATGGAGGTGATGTCCACCCTCTGCTCATGTCGTTGGTTTTCCCTGCCATGACAGAACTTCCTCTCCCAAAATAAACCCTTTCCTTCTACAAGTTGCTTTGTGTCAGAAACTTTTTGCCAGCATTGAAAAGCTGACTGCAAAATGGCCTTTTCTGAAACTGTAAAATGTAATTGCAGCATATTTTCAGCTTTCTACTTAAGTTTGCAGCAGGCAGAACACTGCTGGAGGAGGTGTGTCACTGGTGCAGATCTAGAGTCCAGCTCGATAGTGTGTAGAGAATCAGCTTGCGCTCTAGCCATTGTGCTGGTTGGCTGTTGGCTTCTTTCTCTCCACTGTGGGTGCAGAAGTGAACCAGCTTCTGCCATGAAAGAGCCTTCCTCGAAATCAACCCCTTCCATAGGCTGCTTCTGATCAGGTGCTTGTCCTAGCAACACAAAAAGGTATATACATATGTGTGTGTGTGTATTCACTCACCTATATAAAGGTAGTACTAAGACATTTATAAAAAAAAGATCAGTTAAGCCAGGCATGGTAGCACACACCTTTAATCCCAGCACTGGGAAGGTAGAGGTAGGAGAATGGCTGTGAGTTCAAGGCCAGCCTGAGACTAACTACATAGTGAATTTCAGGTCAGCCTAGAATCATGGAAACTTTCAAATGAATGGAAATTGCTCTATTTTGGAGAGCATTTTAATATTTAAATTAAGTATTTCCTTAACCCAGTAATTACATTAATATAAAAAAATTAAAGGCCAGCCATGGTGGCACATGCCTCTAATGACAGCATTCAGGAGGCAGAGGCAGGAGGATCACCACGAGTTCAAGGCCATCCTGAGACTACATAGTGAATTCCAGGTCAACCTGGGCTAGAGTGAGACCCTACCTCAAAATAATAATAATAATAATAATAATAATAATAATAATAATAATAATGATGATGATCCTTCATGTGCTTATGAAGAGACATGTATAAGAAATTTTTGATAGAAGGCATTTCTAATATGAAAATCATTGTTACATTCTAATTGCCAATCAAAAGATATTTAATAAGCAAAGGATGCCAGTCACTTAGTGCCTGGAATAGATAAGCAGTGAAAAGCTGTTAAGTAAGGTAGGTACTATCATGTTGCTATTGAACACTACAAAGTGTCTGTTCTGGAGTAAGAGGCCCTGTGGCTACAAACTACACATAGAAGGTCTAGACTTACTATGCTAGAAAAGAGAAGGCTGGGAGTTGAAGTCACTCTACTCAGGTGTCCAGCAGATTCCCTCCCAGGCATATTTTTACAGCTTTTTCTCCTTGTTACTCATAATATGTCTAAAACTCTGCTGCACTTAACCAAAAGATAAATGCATAGAATAATTTTAGAGAATTAAAATACTTAATTTTCATCTCAAAATATAACACGGAATCTATGAAATCTTGATTTTAAGTAGTATAAAATGTTAATTTTCCAGATTTTAAACTGTACTCTCGGTCCATTGTATAACAATATGAGATCCTAAATTTTAACCCAGTTTATTATCTGTTCACTAATAGTCACGTAAAGACACATCCGGGATGGACCAATATTGTCATTATTTTATGCCTGTACTTATTGAAATGCTGTCAGGGAATATAACACCTGCAAACACAATACATTGGTTGCACTAGAAATGTATTCACAAAAGCGAAGTAGGCATTCAACATGTACCAAAAATACCCCATTGCTGATGCACCTTTACAAACAATTGGCACAAGGCTGTCCACAGAGTCCCACTGGCAAAGCTGAGTGGGACAGAGTCAACACTGTGCCTGTTCCCAAAGCTAGCAGTCACATTCTCAACACATTCCAAACTCCTGTGATGATCACAGTAATACAGGACGATGGTATGTCCACCTCTGTGGAGCAAAATTTGAAGGAAGTCACCATACATGACTCGGCCCATACATGAACAAGACAGTTGTTGTGTTTGGACTTGTTTTTTCATCTGTATGACTACAGGCTTATGATTAACCTCAAAACACCTAAATTGTATGACAGTGTATTTCCAAATAGCATGCATTTTGTCCACAATCAGTAAAATCAGTCACTAATTATGCACTGCATTATTGGTTCTGAAGAGACCATGTGTTTAATTTGCTTAAGAAGACTTCCACTTTTTGAAAAAATATTTATTTATTCATCTGCAAGCAGAGGTAGGGGAGGAATGGGCATACCAGGGCCTCCAGATGCACGCTTCACTTTGTGCCTCTGGCTTTGTGTGAGCACTGGGGAATCAAACTCAGGTCATTAGGCTCTTTAGGCAAGTGCCTTAACTGCAGAGCCATCTCTCCATCCTGACTTTCAGTTTTAATCAAAAGAACAAAGGAATAAAATGTCAATAGACATATTTCCACTCGGGAAGAGTTATGAGGCTATATTTACCAGGAAATAAACTAATACTTCAAAGAAAAGACAATGATGGGGCTGGGGACATAGCTCAGTCAATCAAGGGCTGGCACACAAGTGTGAGGACCTGAGTTTGCATACCCAGAACCCACAAAGGCCAGTTAGGCATTGCTACCCACATGTGATCCCTGTGACATACAATGGTTTAAACTCAGGGATTGTGTAGAAAACTGTGTATCTTTTAAAAAAATTATGGGAAACTTCAATATATGAATATACAGTAATTTGGTCATGTTCCCAAAATATCCTCTTTCCCCCCCCCTCCATTCCACTGAGGACCCTCCTCTTTTTAGAGAGTCCTTCCTCTGTCTGGTTGTGTCAATCTTTTGTTCTTTTCAATCCTTTATGCCAAAGTATTTATGGGCTCCAAACAGTGCAGGTCTTGAGGAACCACCGTGGAATCATGAAAGTGCCAGTTCATCAGGCTACTCATTTTATAGACAAGTGGTTCTCTTTTCGACTCTTCTCACAATATCAGAGATTTCACCAAAATGAATATTTCTTTTTAGCATATACTAACTACACTTAGGGGTTGAGATGTGAGAAGGAACAAAATCCAGTTACATTTACTAAATCATGTCATACTGTGTTTTGTTTCCTGCTTTCAAAGCCTGTTTCAAGTCAATATGAGTACCTAAAAGGAAGTATGGTCAAATTGGCCAAAAGGATCCATATCATTTGTGCACTGGTCATATTGATTATTGAGACAACTCAGCACACTGTGCTGATCAGATTTCTCATGCCAGGATGTGTTTGTTTCACCACAAAGAAGCCATCATCTTCCCTGTCCCCTTTGTGAATTTCAAAGGCAAATCTCTTTTCTGCTGTGTTCAGCGAGGTAGTGCGTTCTTGAGTGAGCAGCTGCAGATTGCTTTCTGAGCTAGAAATCAAGGTAGATGAATGTTTCAGATCAATCAAAACACAAAACAAAATTATCTCTTCATTGTGAATTCTCTATACCTCTCTTTCAAAAACTGAAACTCCTCAGTGAAACCGAACAATAAAGAAGCCTAATAAAGCAGATGCTTTCTGTCATTTTCCTGGATTGTGACTCATATCCTGAGAGTATAATTTATGTCTAAATATTAAATAAATGTCATTGCCAGCAGCCAAAGTCATATTTGCTCAGGGAACTGATGTGAACTGACAGAGATCTGGGGTCCAGTCCCTCCAGCTGTTTGTCCTTGGAGCAAAAGTTACTCTGTAGAATCAAATTTAAATGGAAACCTATAGACTGTGTGGGCTCCCAAGGACACAGCTTCACTGGAAACCCAAAATGTCAGCATTTGCCAATGAGCCCAGGTGAGCTGATCCCTCATGATGCCCATCATCCCATGACAATAAATCAATGTATCTCATAAGGCTCTTTCTTTTGAAGGAAGAGTGTGTTCATCTGCTGTTGGCCAGGTCCGGAAGCCTTTCTGAAAGTCCCTATGAGATGAGAAACTCACTATATAAGGGACCACTATGGAAGTTGACTTTTTCTTTGCTTCACGGAAAGAACCCAACCAAAAGCTGCTTGTGGAGGAATGGGTATATTTTGGCTTATGGACTTGAGAGGAACTGCCATCCTGGCAGGGAAGATGATAGCATGAGCAGAGGGGTGGACATCACCTCTGCCACAGCACTGCAAACAGTGGCAGGAAGGTGTGCCAAACACTGGCAAGAAGAAGCTGGCTTATAACCCCCATAAGCCAACCTCCAACAACATAGCTCCAACAAGGTTGTGATACCCAAACAGCCATTATATGGAGATGGATCATTTATAACACATTTGTTTGTGGGGGCATCTGGAACAAACCATAACAGCTGCAAAACTTCTGGATTATCCTTGTATGTAACCAGAAGCACCTGAGCTTCTAGAAGAAGACTCAGAACTGGAGTGGGATTCGGTTTCTGTATTTGCTGCCAATAAAGGAATTGCTGATAAGGTCAAAATTGGGCTCAAAGGCTTTCCAGAAGATGCAGGGACAGCAAAGACAAGCTATTAACAGAGGGAGAATGAAGGCAAGGAAGGAATAAGTGACACAGTCCAGAAGGTTCCAGGAAGTTCTCACTTGGAAAATATAGCAGAGATTAACTACCCTTGAATCATACACTTTGTGGAGCACCGAGAAATTGCCAGCCATGACATCATGTCTGCTCGAAGGTGTATTCCTGGTGCTTGATGGCTTTGTCCTCCAGGCTGAGCCTTACGTGCACATCATTATTTCTCATGTGTACACCCGTGCCAACTTGTCGTGTGGATATGAGTCAAACAATCTGCTTTGCATGTTTTTAAACCACCTTCCCACACACAGGAACCACTTATCCTTTGCAGATGCAGTTGTAGGAGACAGGCAAGAGCCATTAGAAGAACAGTTCACCACTTGTGCAAAAGACAAGAGCACTCTAGACAGCAGGTCTTCCAGAAAACACTCATGTTCCCGACTGAAACAATGGCCAACTACAAAATGCATCTCTGCATTAGTTACTGCCCTCATTGCTCTGACAAGGTACTTAAACAGCACATCCTAAGGGAAAGAGGATTCCGTTTGGTTCAGAGTTGAAGAAGAGATATAGTCCATCATGGTGGGAAAGCATGGGTGAACAGGTCTGAGGTGGCTGACTACGTTGGGCCAACAGTCATGAAGCAGAAAGGCAAGTGAAGTGAATGGTAGTGCTTTCTCCATTTCCCTACCTATTCCACCCAGGGCCCTAGTCCTTGGGATGATGCTACTCCTATTTATGATAGCTCATGCATCTTTAGCTCAACTTCCACAAAGACTCACCCAGAGCTTGTCTCCTAGGCAAAGCCAAGCTTAGTCAAATTGCTAAGAAACACTAACCCTCACAATCTCCAGGCACTTGTGTGGACAGCCCATAGGCACTACCCTCAGGTTGTACTAGCAACAACTATAATTCCTGCTTAACTCAAATTCTCCCAATATCAAAATGAACTGCACACTGTGAATGGTGTACGGGAAACATCCAATACTTTAAGGACTAAGTCAAGCCTTGGTGCGGGAGGGGTTCAAGATGAAATGAGATCACAGTAATTGACACAGTATGAGCAAAACCCAGAAGTTTCCAGAATTTGCTGGACACAAAAACCATCACAATGGAGATCACACAAAACAGGATGATGTAGCATCCAGGGTGCACAAAGGATTTGTAATTCTACCTTCATTATTCGGAGCAAAGGGATAAGAAACAATTCTATATTCTAACATCCATATAAGTACAACAAACCCATAGTGATAAGGAAGATCTGTGTGAAGCTGGCCTGGTCTTTCCTACACACAGGTCTTGCATGAAGTTTCCCATTGGAAAACCTAATCCAGATGCTCCTTGGGACTCTTTCAAGTATATGCTTACTGTGGTAATGCTAAGATGTATTCTGCAGCAAATAATTAGAGAGCAGCTTTTTATTTCTCCAAACACTATGGTTTAACAGGATGATTGATATAACCCTGGGTATACCCAAATGTCAGCTCTGCTTGTCCAGGAGGGAAACTGGACAATTTGTACTTATGCAGTAGTATCAGCATAGTCGATGTGAGGGATGAGTTACTTACAGTACACTTCAAAGTATGGGTTTCATTAGGGTCCACTGATTCCCTCTACGTCAGTTACTTATAGAGTATATAGGCAGTAGGTCTCAGCTATTAAAGATTCTGATACTCAAATAATCAAATTTAATAAGCCAACAATGACCACCTTACAGAATTAGGTCTTAAGAAGTTTATTAATGATCAAATATATGACAATAAATACTACAGTGCAAGGATGGAAATGCATCCTTCCCAGACAAGAGGATGGAGACTATGTCAGCACATCTCAGAAAAGAATGTCGAGAGTAATTGATACACAGTCTTGTGGAGCACAGAGCCCTTTGCTTCTGAGTGAAGGTAAAAATCCATATTATATAAGGAGCAAGGGAGAAGCTCTGTGTTAACAGAAGAAAATGGTAGCTTGTATATTCATCCAGAAGGGAAACCATCTTGCCAGTTCAGAGAGATAAACTATAAGGGAGCCTTCAGGAAGACCAATATTTTACTCAAGTTGGATTTCTCTAATCCCTGAACTGTGACCAGCAAAGACTTCAGCCTGAAAAATTGATTTTTCAACTATACCTCCTGAGGACTCAGCAGAGCCACAAAGCAAAAGAAACAATATTTCTTTGTCCTCTGCATTGAGAAAGTAAAATCACATGACATTTTTTATCTCCTCATGTAAGTGAGAAATAGACTTGCAATTGGTTACTTCTTCATGGTTAAAATATTGTGTTCACTAAGGGAGAAAGGTTCTTGATGGACCATGTGGGTTGATGCCATATATAAGTATTCTGTTCTATTTGGTTTCTTTTGGCTTTGGTCAGTAAATATTGAGCTGCCTGGTCAAAGATTCTTTATAAGTTTAAGGGGAAAAGGAGTGCAAATGGAAATACAGCCTCAGACTGATGCCATAGTGGACAAATAAAATACAAGGTCATCCCCTAAGGAGCTGTAACCTAGATTTGGTTTTAAAAAATCTCTATGTGCTTCTACTTTAGAAAGTTTGGGTTTGTATTTCTGCATGCCACGCAATGTGGGCAGACAGATCTGACATCGTCATAAAGCACCAGGTTGTTGAATCACTGAGTCATCCAATGTGTGCAGATGTCACGACCCAGGAGAAGAACAATCACCTCAGCATTTAAAAATCATCTCTTGAATTTTTTCTGGTTCTTTTTTAGTTTTTATTTAACCTATAGATAATTCAATTTGTAATTTTTTTATAACCTGGGCACATGTCATCTGGAGTCATTAATTAAGATACATTTACATTTTAAAATTCCTCTTCCCTATTTCTTTTTTTAGTTTTTTAAAATATTTTATTTATTCATTTTCAAACAGAGAGAGAGAGAGAGAGAGAGAGAGAGAGAGAGAGAGAGAGAGCATCAGGGACACCACCTTGTGGGTCTGGCTTATGTGGGTCCTGGGGAATTGAACCCAGGGCCTTAAGCACAGGAGGCAAGTGCCTTAACCACTGAGCAACCTCTCCAGCCCTTTTTTCTCTTCCCTATTTCTTAATACCAGAACTTTTTATTAGTTATTTTTAACTTTTGTCATTAGATTTTCCTTCTTATCAAAAAAATAATAACTCAGCAGCTCATTCATTTTAGCTCTATTATTAATTCTCAAGCAATGGTGAATTTTAGGAGATTATTTTCATATTGGCCTTGTCTACATAATACTGAATACTAGGTAATTGTGAAAGTTTCATCTCTATAAGAAGTTCACAAGTTTTTACAGAAAAGATTTATTAGGAACAGACTTATTTTCAAAGTGCTATAGATACAATAGTTAAATAGTTTCCCCCTTTGGCATCTAAAATCTGTGTTAATTTTTGATATTCATAAATCATTCTATTACTCATTGATATCTACACTTTAACATCCCTTGTCTAGTTTCAATAACATTTTATTTTACTTGAGACATAATAATTGTATATATTTTGGAGTAGTGTTTCATTACAATGTATGAATAAGTAATGATCAGATCACCTTATTCTTTCTGTTAGGAACACTCAAAATCCCCTATAGTAGTTATTTTTTAGTATGTGTGTATGCATATGTGTTACATGCATGTGTGTGCAGACATGTATAACCCATGGGCATACTTTCATAACTCTGAGGAGGAAGTCAGGTGTCCTCATCTATCACTCTTTCAGCTTCTTTCCCTGAGGCAGAGTCTCTCACTGAACTTAGAGCTCCCTGTTTTTCAATGAGGCTGAGTGACCAGGGAGCCCCAGCCATCCTTTTGTTTCTGCCTACCTCAGTGCTGGGGTTATAGGAACACAGCACTCATGCAGTTACCTTCTTGTTGCTGAGACA
Organism: Zapus hudsonius; assembly: GCA_004024765.1. Lineage (NCBI taxonomy): Eukaryota > Metazoa > Chordata > Mammalia > Rodentia > Dipodidae > Zapus > Zapus hudsonius. Next base: position 20,767 of record PVHP010020428.1, on the reverse strand, counting down.
AAGCACCTGATGAGAAGCAGCTGATCAGAGGAAGGGATTTATTCTGGGATTATAGTTTCAAGGGGAAACTCATCATGGCAGGGAAAGCATGGCAGAGCAGAGGCTGGGCATCACATCTTATCACAGCATCTGGGATGAATCAGCAAATGAGTAAACCAGTGAATTCTCAGTAAGGCTCCACCTCCCAACGGCTACACAAGGTTGGGATTGAGTATAGGCTATGTCCATTGGACAATTAAAATTCAAACTACAACAACCACCGTGCCCAGCTTTTTATGTGGGTCTTTGGATTCAACTCTGGTTCTCCTTGTTGCTCTGCAAACACTGCCACCCACTGAGTCTTCTCCTAGCCCTGGAGTAGCTGTTTAAAGAATCAATTTTGTGCCATCAACCTTATTTTCTTACTGTGATAAAAAAATATGAGAAGTTATTCCTTCTATCCAACTATCTCCTCTAAACCTTTGACTCATCCATTGTCTAACCCTCTGTTGGGCTCGTACTCTTTATTAAGCCCTTTCTGAGCTCTGATAACCTCTACTCTATTCTCCACTTTTTAAAAATTCACTTTTCAGCATCCACAAATAAATAGATCATGTAATATCTGTCTTGTTGTGCCTGACTTACTTCACTTAAAAGGATGTCCTCTAGTGTCATCTGTTGCTGAAAATAATAGGATTCCCTTAATTTTATGGCTGAATAATATTGCATTATCTATATATGCCTCATATTTTCTCTCAAGTCATCTGGTAATCAATATCTCGATTGATTCCATATGCTGGCAGTTGTGAACAGCACTACAGTACACATAAACATCCAGGTGTCCTTTCAACGTGCTGCCTTAATCCACTTTGGCTATATATCTAGGACTGGGATCATATAGAATTCTGGATCATATAGAAATTCCTCTAGATTTATCAAGAATTTATACTGTTTTTCTGTGACAGACACACTAATTTACATTCCCAGAAATGATGTACAAGGAAGGATTCATCTTTCTTTATACTCTTGTCATTTCTTTCTCCCTCCTCACTTTCTCTCTCTCTTTCTCTCTCTCTCTCTCTTTCTCTTCTCTCTCTCTCCTTTTTGATACTAGCCATTATAAGCTCTAGTTACTCAACTAGAGTCGCTTCAGCTACTACATAAAATCTGTGGACATGCCAATTTCAGAAATAAATTTCATTTATCTGGATTTTTATCTGCCTTTTTAAAAATGATGTATTAGGTTATGTTGGGTAAAGTTCCTTCTAAGATGAAAGCATTTGAGTTTAATGGTGAAATTTCCACAGACTACATTCAGTATGTATCTCTTGCCCAAAAGGTTCAGTGTTAAGTTATAGTTATATAAAAGGTGAAAATAACATTATAATATCATTCAAGGTTGCACTTGCCATAGCATTTAAACACATGTGCCCCTCTATAAAACTCCACAAGGACACATGATTTTTCTTGAAATTTTATTTTGTTTCTGTATGAGTGATTCTGCAATTTGGTGTTGCAAAGTGAGAACTAGAATCAATAGACATAGTAGTAAAGAGATAGATCCAAACTCAATATGTCAAGACCTTTCTAACACTCAGAGTTGTCCAATATGTGGATTGGCTATCCATGGGGTATTGGGTTAGGCTCACCAGGGAATTAAGGTAGAATGCATGTAAATACTCAGCATTAATGAGAAATTGGATAAAGGATCTTTAGTCTCTTCATATCCAGAAGCGTGAGATGTTAAGACTCTATCAATAGTTGTTTTTATATCTATTCTTCTATGTATCAAATGTGTTAATAGATAGAAAAGCCCTTTTAAAATCAATTTTTATAACGCTAAGATATTTAGACCCTTTTACAGTCCAGAAATTTACAGATCAAAAAGGAGTACATATCTGGAAGAATCCATATAGTAAGCTGGACATGATATGTTTTTCTCTGTTAAAAAAAAAAGTAACACCTCAGCTGCAACAGGTAGAAACTTTCTGGTGGATTAGATAATCAGAGAATAGTACTAGATGAACCAAGTATTAGATGAGCCGCAGTGCTCATCATTGTCCAGATAGGAAGTCTTTCTAGGATGGCTACTTTTAAAGGCAGAAGGAGATGTGACATTAGCAATTTAAGTTGCTATTATCTGTGAATAGCTTTCATTGACTGTTTTGCAAATTTAATCAAAGCCATGGGCATTATGAATACAGAACCACCTTTCCTACCTCTAGGTCATTCAGAGAAGTGTGATTTAAATCTTAGCACACTTTATGCTCCATAAATAATGATGCTATATTTCCTGGTTCTTTAGAAGTTCCAAAATGTGCTGGTTTCTAGCCGGCTAATACTTAAGCTTTGCTTAAATAAGATTCCTGATTTGGGGCTGGAGAGATGGCTCAGCGGTTAAGGCACTTGCCTCCAGTGCCTAAGGCCCCCAGTTCAATTCCCCAGTACCCACATATGCCAGACCCACAAGGTGGTAGCCCTGGTGATCTCTCTCTCTCTCTCTCTCTCTCTCTCTCTCTCTCTCTCTCTCTCTCTCTCTCTCTCTCTCTCTCTCTCTCTTTCTCTCTCTCTGTATCTCTCTGCTTGAAAATGAATTAAGAAAATATTTTTTTAAAAAAAAGATTCCCGATTTCTGCATGGTCATAGAAAGAATTGGAGAAAGTATATGCTTTAGACCTGGACAAGCATTTGAAAAGTAGCTTCAGAGCTCAGAATCAAGAAGAGTTGAGGCCTGGGAAGTGACTAGATCTCAGAGTTCAGATATTTCCAGATAGTGTGATAAGATTTCTGCATTGCAGAGAGCTGAGAGATGAAAAGGCCAACCCCAGAAATGAGAGAGAACAAAGACCAGCACCCAACCTACACAATCATGCTCTGTCTTAAATATCTTGCCATTTAAAATACAAGATTTCACAGGGCTGAGTCTGGTACATTAAAAAAAAAAGTTAGCTCATCAAAAAGGCTGAAAGGCTGGAAATGACAATGTAGAAAAAAATTATTTCCTAAAGGAAATAAATTAAAAGCTAAATAGAAATAATGTATAAAAGAAAAATTTTCACATAAAGCCTTCCTGGGGCTAAAAGATATAATTCCCCAATTTAAAACTCAGATGAGATAGAGAATAAAGCACAATTGAGGCCCAAACTAGAATCTTTGAAGAGCAAGTGTGAAAAATCTCACATTATCTTAAAGTATAGAACAAACTGAAGAGATAAAGACCACCAGGGGAAAATATCATGAGAAAATAAAGGATGGATTCAGAAGACCTAGCATGAGAATATTATTAGCACCAGAGGAGACAGAAGAACAGATGGGGAGGAAGCAAACAAACAAATATTAGAAGGCAAAGTTCCTGACATTGGGGAGAGACCTGAGTTTGTAAATTCAAGGGCCTCATGGAGGGCTATATTCATGAACATGGTTTATAACCAAGCATATCCTTGTAAATTTCTTAAACTTAGATGTTAATATTCTTTTTGAACAAAATGCAGATTCTAGCTGAAAGATTAACATCCAAAAAATGGAAATTATAGTCAGAGAGCTATTATTCATTTCACCTTCATTCAAAATAACAAATACCCCTAGGAAAGATACTCAGAATACCATGGGAGAAAGACAATTATACCCATAGTCCCACATCCAAATGAGGTATAAGGTATTAGTTGATGGTAAAAAAAAATATTTTAAGACATAGCATCAGACTTTAGAGCTGATATCACCGATACAAATTTTCTAATAATAAAATCTACAATAAAATGTAAGATATCGGCAGTATGGTTTATAAATTAACTCACTGAAAATGAAATTAGGTAGGAAAGGGAATAGTAAGCATAACTGAAATTTAACAATAATTTTAAAAAGATAGAAAATCCCTTTGAAAGTTGTAACTATCATAAACTTACATATAACAATCAATTTCACTCTCACACAGACAAAACTTTTTATAAAGTGTCATGACAGCATATAACAAAAAAGTAAGTAATAAGAAAATTTTTGCTATGTTTCCTCCTGAACTGGAGCAAAAAAAGCAGAAGAGGACAAAAATAATTGGAGCTTTTTTAATGAACATGAATAGACAAGACATCCAAAGGCTCTAAGCAGAGGCAGCACACTCATCCATAGACTGGCATAGACTGAACTTCAAAATAGTGAATTAACGATTCTTCATTTGATTTGGAGGGAGTTCCATGGCACAGTGCTAAGAAATGTAAGATGAGATCAGGCATATTGATGGTTGTATGGCGATAGACCTTTGAAGTGGGTCTGAGTACAATTTGCAATTTGCAAAGTCATGAATCTATGGGGCTATGGGTGCAGGGGCAGAATGTGGTAGTTCAATTGTAAAATGTGAATATATGTTCCTCATAGCCTGAGGTATTTTTAATTAAGCTTGAAACTTAAGTCTTTAGCAGGCTGATGGTGCTTCCCCTGGATTCTGTTAGCTTGAAAAAAAAAAATGTTCCTCCCATAAATTGATCCTGGTTGGGTGTTTTGTCCCAGAAATGAGAAGGTAACTGTTCCATCATTCAACTTCAACTCCAACACCTATTGCCACATTGTAAGCGCTTTTATATTACAGCTCTCTTCTATCCAAAATATTCAGTATAAGCACCTCAACAGCAGTGCTATGTGATAAAATTCTAACCCTGATTCATCCCAATGTTTGCTTTCTTTATATTTATACCAAAACTGTCGATCCAATACTACAAGGAAAAGAATCATGTTTCTACTTAGACAGCAACCATTAAAAATTTATGACCTCAAACTTTAACTGTCCAGCAATCCTCCAATTCTTTAGGCAAAGTTATCTCCTGTTATCCACAGTGACTATTTTTAGACTTTGCAGCTTTCCTCTATTCTGTGAACGTGGTGTTTCTCATTTGCTTCCCAATAGGCACTGAACTACTGTTTAGTAGGAAAACAGAAACTATATTCTACCCTCTGTCCCTCTTGCTATAATTACAGAATCATACATGTGTCTTCCCACTCTATTATGATCTCTTTCATCTGTTGTTCTAAATAAACGTGAATTGTCACTTTATGTGGCAGACTCCCTGAACACTACCTAGAAAAATGCAACCGGAGAGAGAGAGAGCATCTCACTTTCCTATGAGTTTCTTGTCATTTTCAACTTCTAACGTATCCCAAGTTCTATCTGCCCAGTAATTTGATGCCCATGAGGGCTAATAAAGTAACTGTAAAATATTTCTCTGTAACTCTCCTAATTATTTGGTACCCAAAATTAAACTGAGTATCCCTTGCTAGATTTATCCAGCTAGTAAAAACGTTCACTCCAGGAACTGAGCATGGTGGTGTTTCCCTGTAATACCAGCACTCAAGAGATAGAAGCAAAAGGCATCTTGAGTTCAGGGTCATCTTCAGCTACAAAGAAAGTCCAAACAAGCCTGGGCTACAAGCAACAAAAAATAAAGATTTGGGGGTGGGGTGGGTTAAGAAAAGTTAGAACCCCTCCACAGGTTTGATGAACCACTGTGTGGATAACAATACTCAGCTGATAACACCTGTCTGCAGATAGCTAAAGGTCAGGCCAGAATAAGTGCTGGTCCTAGTCTGTGTTAATTTCAGCATGCACTTACTTGGTGATACTTTTCTTGTATTATCTCACTTCCCAATCCTTACCAGTTCTTTCCCAGTAATATCTAAGCATTGGCTAGTCAGGAAAACAAATTTCTGTTCCCTCCCCATGGCTGTGTGCTATAAATCAGTCATTCTTCTAGGGGAGCTTATAGACATTACTGCTAAAGTTCTCAGCTATGTTCCTATTTCCCTCAGTGATTTTAAACAGCAGTCAGAATGCTTATGTCATGCTCCTTCTCAAATACTTTCAGTGGTTTTCCAATGTCCTTAAGATGTCCCTGGAGAGGCTATTATTATCAATAATTAAATTATAACAGTGCATATTTACTGGGTATGTACAGTGTGTTTAGCATCCAGCACCCATCTTAGATTTTCATCTTTAAAAGAAAGTGGCAGCATTAGACTTATTTTATGAACATTAAGAGTAGGTTAAATAACTTAATAAGTTTTAACTGCTTCCAAGCCATTGAGCCATCATTTCAGACCTAAATGTTTGTTTTCTGAAGAGCCTTCCACAATACTATATGCATTCTTTGTGGACTTTCCACTTTCCTGTCTCTCTGCCTTGTTCAATAAAAGTTTAAATTTAATAAGTAATTGCTGTATACATAGATTTTTCCTGGGTACGCATATACTTCAAAAATTTTAAGCATAAAAAGGTAAATTAATTCATATAAAATCACACATTCAGTAAATTGCTGTGTGGTGGTTTGAATGTAAAACGATCTCCAGAGCATCATGGATTTGAACATTTGATCTCTGCCTGTTTGGGGAAGTTTATAGAACCATTAAGAGGTGAAGAGTTGCTGGAGGAAGTATGTCATTGTGAAGGGCCTTGAGATGTTACAGCCCAGCCCTGCTTTCTCTTCTCACTCTTCTACTTCCTCCCAGCTGACACGACAATGTGCCACAGGCTTCATGCTCTCCTGCTTTCCCACCAGGATGGACTCTATCTACCCTCAGGAACTGTATATTGAAATAAACCCTTTTCCTTTTATATGTTGCTTCTGGCTGAGTAATTTGTTCTAGCAACAAGAAAGTAACTAATACAGATCAGAAACCTAAAATCAGTTAATAAACTAGCCTAATCTTTATTCCTATAAAAGGAGAATAGCCTCATTCCTCTATTTACTATAACTGCTGAGGGGCATGAGTTTCTGGATGCCATATAAAATCTGTATGGCACCATGTGTGATGGTTAGGTTTTGTTTTCAACTTGATCTTTTTAATTATTTTGGGTGAGTCTCTGAAGACGTTTGCAAGAAGGCAGCCTCTCATAGGGGACAAGATATAAGGAAGCTCAGGAGAGCTAGAAGTGAGCATTCTTTCCTGTGTGGGAAGTGCAGGAAGGAAATTCCAGAGACTCAGGAAGCCATTAAGTCTAGGACAGGGTTGCAAGACCTTGCCCTAAGGTTATATAAAGGGGAAGGAGATTTCCCTCTCTTAGCTCCCTGCCTGTTTTCTGTTCTGTGTGTGGTGTTGGTGATGGGTTTCTCTCTCTGCTTAGACCTGTTAAAAGGGACCAGCCTCTTTTGCATTATGGAACTCCCCCGGATCTGTAACTTTAATAAATCCTTTCCTCCCATAAACTGTGCCTGGTCTGGGGATTCATCCCAGTGACATATAGCTGACTGCAACAGTTTTGTTATCAGGAGTGGGGTGATATTGCTGAAATGAATCTGACCATGTGGATTTTGGTCTTCTGGAACTTCTGTGCTGGAGGAATGGACATGGATTTGGTGCTTGCAATTGAAGATGCCTTACAGAGGTATAAACCAAGTTTTATGGACTATTCTGGTGATAATTTGGAAATGCCAAGGGCAAAGAGAATTGCATTTGGAGGCTTTGCTTGTGAACTTTCTAAGGAGAAGGAAAGACTACAGAAAACTTTGTTGGAAAGACATAACTGGAATAAAAGCTGGCTGCATTTTGTTGCCCATGACCAGAGAGTTTGATCAAAGTTGAATTTAAGGAACGGCCTAATGTGCTTGGCTAAAGATATGGAACTAAGGATTTAAGATTTATAATTGGAAAAAACTCAAAGCAAGTTCAACTTACTGGCACAGAGACAGGCTTTAGGTTACTGAAGCAGCTATTGTTAACACTTTAGCAATCCTAAAAATGAAAGCCTATGTCTTCTACATAGAAGCAATGAAAGGATGCCTAAGGTGTTTCCACCCAGGAAGGACTGAATGAAAGACTGTGCAAACTCTTTTGGACAGAGATAACTAAAAGGAAAGAACCGGCTCTTCAAAGTCATGATTTGTTTTGTCCCTGAATTAACAACATGGCTGTGTCCTGCATACCTGATATTACTTTTGGAAGCATTAGAAATGCATGCATGGAGTGGGCCATGAAGTGCACATGGTTCCAGGAACTACTGTTGAGATGCAGTATATGGAACAGGGTATAAGGTCCCTGATCAGCAAGTGAAGCCACTGGAAGATGGGCCATGGTTTGCAATGGAGACCCAGAGATACTTTGTGTGTACCAGAACTATACAAGGGCTACTATGGAGCAATGTTGGCTAGGGATGGAAGTTTTTCCCAACAACTCAGCCAAGCTTGAGGGATAGAATTGGAAAATCCTGAGACTATTGTGCTGGTTGTGCTATTGGACTTGAACTGCAGATTTTGATGTTTGCCTAATGGTGGTTGAGTTTGCATTGGTCCAGTCTCTCCTTGTTATGCCTCATTGCAGTTTGAAATGTTTACTCTGTACCATTATATGTTAAAAGTATGTAACGTGTTTTGATTTTACAGAACTCAAAGTAAAGGGACCTTGTGTTGCGTTGGGAGGACATTATATGTTTCCAGTTATACATGGGATAGTATGTTAGGCAGAATTATGATCTTGTTACTGTCTTCATTTGGAAATTAAGTATGATGTAAGGGGATATGGTTTGATGTCAAGTTGATAAGGAGTGGACTTGTGATGGTTAGGTTTTGTTGTCAACTTGATCTTTTTAATTATTTTAGGTGGGTTTCTGAGGAAATTTACAGGAAGGCTGCCCCTCAGACAGGGCAGGATGTAAGGAAGCTCAGGAGAGCTAGAAGTGAACATCCCCTCCTGTGTGGGCAGTGCAGGAAGTAAATTCCAGAGACTCAGGAAGCCACTAAGTCTGGGATAGGGCTGTAAGACCTCACCATAAGGTTATATAAGTGGGAATGAGATTTCCCTCCCTAAGCCCCCTGCCTGTTTGCTGTTCTGTGTGTGGTGTTGTGCTGGGTTTTTCTCTCTGCTTAGACCTGTGAAAAGGGACCAGCCTCTTTTGCATTATGGAACTTCTCCTGGATCTGTAGCTTCAATAAATCCTTTCCTCCCATAAACTGTGCCTAGTTTGGAGATTCATCCCAGTGGCATGTGGCTGACTGTGATACCGTGACACCAAGCAAGGAGAGCAAGTTATGAAATGACTGGAGCCGGTCATAGCGGTGTCTCTAGTTTCATTTGGCAGCCACTATTTCCATGCTCACAACCCCATTTCTTTTCACCTCTAAAGCTCATAACTTTAATACCAGTTTACTGGCATTTGGTAAATTTGGCAAACATAACTATCCATGGAAAATAAGTATTAGAAGTTCAGGCTAGGTACTAGGATTGACTCAAACCCCAGGACCAAGCACATGGAGGGGCAGAAGGACCAATGAGAACAATCATATGTCAAAGGGGCCAAAGCCATTGCTTAGTTGATTCAGAATTAAAGTCAAGTACAAATGCCAAGTTGTGGGCCAGAGAATTCAGCAATCCATTCTGGAGCTGAGCCAGGAGTAGATCTCCATTGAGTTAAGGAGTCATAAGGTAAAACAGTATGTGCTTGTCAGGAATAAAGAGCAGGTGTGATAAAAAGGAGAAGGCCGAGGACTTAGGCATACGGCCTAGTGCAATACTATGTTATCTAAACATTAGGAGAGAATAAATGAGAATCTCTTGCTCTATGCATACAAGATAACCTTAATACTTCATCCATCCTTATGAACATATACTGAGACAGCTCTGTCACATTAAAAGACTGAAGGAAGGCATACATAGGGAAGGATGCTGTGTCATAGTCAGTCACATGCCACTGGGATGAACCTCCAAACCAGGCATAGTTATGGGAGGAAGGGATTTATTGAAGTTACAGATATAAGAATGTTCCATAATGGTGAAAGAGATTGGCTCTCTTTCACAGGTCCAAGCAGAGAGAGAAAGAGAGAGAGAAACCATAACCAACACCACACACACATACACACACACACACACACACACACACACACACACACACACACACCAGCAAACAGGGGGAGGGCAGGGGAAGGAAGAAAAGAAGAGATTTCCTTTCCATTTAGATTCCTTACATCCTGCCCCCTACTGTGAGAGCCACCCACTCTGGAGGAAGGGCTCACTCTGCAGGAGGGACCTACTCCTTTAGTTAATCCTTCCTGGGAGCAACCTCAAGGACTCCCCCAAGAATACTATGGATAACTATGCAGGTCAAGTTGACAATAAAAGTTAACATCACATGCTGTTACTACATGACCCACCTACTTAAATGTGATCTCCTTGGAGTGCTTAGTTAAATGGGGACAGTGGAGTCAGTGTGTCATCATAGAATTTTAGAGATTACTATGCCTTTTTAAAAAAAAATTCTGAACTAAATAACAGAATATATACCTAGCCAAGTACCTGTACAATGGGGATAGTATTAACCTCATAGAATTCTGAAGACTAAATGGGATAGTAACCACATGGATAGCACATACCTGGTACACAGTAATCACTAAAGAAAAGTTAAAGCTAAAAAATGAAAGGCACTCCAAACATACTCCTCAGTGCTTCCTTAGTCCTTCACCCTTTGGTGATCTTTTAGAAACTGGCATCCGTGACCTTCATTTCAAGGTCAAGATGTTCATATGATACTGTGGTTCATCTTACTCTAGATCGCACCTCCTGCTAGGAGACTTGGTATTTTACAAAATAGAATCCCAGGCCATTGACAATGGGATTAGGTGCTCTGCTCTTCCTGTTACCAACATACACCAAGATGACATCATGAATCATAAAAGCCACAATTCAAACCACATCATAACCATGAATTTAGCCAAAAGGGAAAAAAGAACACACGATGTAGAAAATTAGTAAGAGCTCTTTCAAAAAAAGGCATGCTTTCAAAAAGGGGTGGGTACAATTTTGTTTAAAACTCTTACTTTTTAAACTTGTCCAAGGCAGGATATTGAATGGATGAATTTAGTAAGCATTTAGATGTAGGTGATTGATTTCTTGGTACTTCATCAACCCTGAATCAACAGGTTGGACAGCTGGTACCTACTTCGATTCTCCTCATTCTGTGAAATAACAGTTTCCAAAGAGACTGTCCATGGAAATGAGAGCAGCAAAGGACATGGTAGTTCAGCACCTTAAGAATTGGTTCTGAAACTGAAGACTTGGGGGATGGATGCATATTAACAGTAACCTTTCACTCAGGTTTTTCAATCTTCCCCCAGGTTCTGTTAGCAGTGACAAGTTGGCTCAAAGGTCCACTGTCCAGCAATGACTTCAGACATGGAGGAAAATGAACCTCCACTCCAGCTTCAATGGCTAACACAAAACTTGAATGAAGTGTAAGATCTTGAATAAAGAACAACTTGCATATTAGAGAGTAGGCTTAACATTTGAGTACACCAAGTGGAACAGAAAGGAGTCATGTCTTACATATCCTATAACAGAAGATGATATTCATTTTATTTTTCTAATAAAGCTATTACTCTTAAAAAAAAAAGAATTGGTTCTTCCTTGTACTTTTAACACATGAATACACCTGATGATAACTAATTAGTATTCACTACCCAGCAAGGTAGGGCACACCCACTTTCTCAAATATCCACAGTATTTTGGTTTAATCTATATTTCCCTTTGTATTTTAGTTTACTTCTATCCAGATGGTTTCCCCTCAATTTTACATTTTTCTCACACATACAGGAGAAAACACAATAGACTTCGAATCAGAGCATTTGATCTCTCCCTGTGCCTAAAATTCCAGGAGATGTCACAACTGCCCCTTCACAGTAATCAAAGGGCACTTCCATCTTTTGCTCTGCAAAGTCCCAACTTTTAGGCAGGCAGGAAGGCAAGGGGAGATGGTTCGTCTTTTCACATCCTTAGTTCTGTTGTGAGAGTATGAGATGAAAGAAGATGAAAACGGACTTTAAAGCACACGAACTCTCCTGCCTTTACAAAGCAAGGAAATCATATTGAGAAGACTCCAGAGTAAGGTAAGCAGTATCTCCAACTCTCACACAAATAAAAGACCTCTCACAAAAGAAATCTTATGTGACCTAAGACAATGAACCTCTGTATAGTTCAGCAATTGGTTTGTAGATAAAATGGTCCCACTTTGCCTTCAAACAATATTTGCTTTCAAATATTGAGAAAACACATTCTGGAACATAAAACTTTTTATTATCTACTGTGAAAATTGTGTCTACCCCATAACTTCCTTACTCCCATTCCCTGGAAAAAGGAAGATGAAGGTATCCTAGATTAATCAACTTGAACTCCCTTCAGAGAAGCCATTTAAATCAATGGGGTGAAAGGTGACATATACGGTCTGCTGTGGATTTCCTAGACTTAGATGATTAATCACATATTCTGGGAGCTTTGAGTGGCTGGATAGATGGTTCAGGGGGTAAAGTGTTTACCATGCAAGCATGAGAACCTGAGTCTAATTTCTGAGCACCCCAGCCCCAGTTAGGGAGGCAAAGATAGGTGAATGCCTGAGGCTCTTCCCTAAAGTGCCATGGAAAATCCCTTTTGGAAGTATCTTCTACCTCACAGGTAGAGTGAGTCAAAACAGGTACCAGCTGTCCACCTTGTTGAATCAGGGTTGGTGAAATACCAGAAATCACCTTAATCTAAATGCTTGCTAAAGTCATCCATTCAATACCCCACCCTGAGCAGGATTAAAAAGCCAGAGTTTTAACTAAAATTGTGCCCAACTCCTTTAAGACCATCCCAAAATAAGGTGGAGAGTGACTGAGAACACCCTTGTGGATCCTTGGCTTACATATGCTCACACACATACAAATACACATGTACACACACACACACACACACACACACACACACACACACACACACAGAGAGAGAGCTTTGAAAAAATTAAATAGATCCACTAAAGTGAATTTCATAAAAGCAATGGGGATCTGGAGCAAGGTGCCAGAAGAGGCACCTGGGAACCTCTAGTAATAGGCATTAGCACTAACAGAGGGAAGGTCACTGTGGAGTGAGTGATGAACAGGTCGCTTCTAGCATCTAGAGATTGTAGCATGTCGCTGCACGCCTGTTGGGGATTGGGGTCAGACAAAGGGAGTCCTGGGACGGGATATCTGTAACAGTGTCTGTAGCAGCAAGACTGGCTCCCAGACTGTTGGATGGTTTTAGTAACTGAAGGGAGAAGGTGAGAGGCGTAAGTCACAGTTCCCTGATGCTGCGATTAGCCACCACGGCCATCACTAGTGATCTAGGGAGAGACTGGAGGGCTAGACCTCATACAGAACACATTATAAAAATCATCTCTTCATGAAGCATTTGCCTAAAATCACAGATGAGGAAACTGGTACTTGAACTTTATAGTCTTCCCAAATATTCTCAGGAAGTATGTGCCAATCTCAGATTTATCTAAAGGCAGACTTCATGGGATCCAGATTCTCTTCTTTAGAGATAGGACCTTCCTATTTAGGTGAAGTCAGCCTCAACCTCAAGGTCTTTCAACAAGAACCTCTAAAGTGCTGGATGACTATGGAGACCAACACACCCTATGTTAATATAAAAAGCTCTTAAGCATCATGCTTTATTCTACCACACTAGAATGCACAGAGGCATGAGAACTTGTGGAATGGGGAAAAGGTAATGTCTATCATATATTCTGTAGCATTTTAAGCTTACGTGAATTTGTGCGTAAATGGGCATGGCTAACACGTCTATAAAACGCTAGTATTTACAAAGCACTTCCATTCGAAGTGAACTCAGAATTAAAGTAAAAACTTAGATATTGTGTTTAATGCTAGAGAACATAACAGAATCAGTAACATTCTATTGAAGAGGATTTAAATATTAAATCATTCAAAGAAAATATCTATAAGAATATGCAAGAAGGCCTGGCGTGGTGGCGCACGCCTTTGATCCCAGCACTTGGGAAGCAGAGGTAGGAGGATCCCCATAAGTTCAAGGCCAGCCTGAGACTACATAGTGAATTCCAGGTCAGCCTGGGCTAGAGTGAGACCCTACCTCAAAAAAAAACGAAAAAAAAAAAAGAAGAATATGCAAGAAAAATGTTGAGATTTTGGTTTAGGCAGAGGTTGTTTACCTAGGAAACAAAAAGTGTGGTTCAAAAAGTGAAAAGTAGTTAAACGTAGCTGGATACAATTTGAACTCATTAAAGATGCTGTAAACAGACTGAAAAGATAAGCCATATTATAATCATTTACTTGTAAATCATATTTCTTTCTAGGAACATGTAAGGAACTCTCAAAACTCACAACTCATGAAGGAAAAGAAACCCACCTAATTTAAGAAATGCAAAAGACATCTCACCAAGGAATATATACAAATAGAAAATAAGTTCATCATTAGCCCTCTGAACAGTAAAAAATTAAATTAATTAATAAAATTTTAAAAAAAGAAAAAGCCCAGAGCATTGGGAGGCACTACTGCACGTGTGTTGAAACAGGGAACCCAGCAGAAGGACACTGCCAAGTCCAAGGAGGAGGGAAGGATGTAAACCTGTTATGTTGCTTGTGAGCACCATGCTGCTCCAAGATGCAACCCTTTGGAAAAGAGCAATTCTTTCTTTGAAGTTAACCATGCTCTTACATTACGCCTCAGCAGCCCTACTAAGAGCTACTTACATGCCCACCAAACACAATAAGCTAATGCTTTAAAATGAGTTCATAATTCCTAAAAAATAGAGTTGGCTATAAATTGAATTCATTTAAAAACAAATGATAGTTTTAAAAACCTCCTACACAGATATTTGTATTCCCTTTTGCACAATAACTTCTATGTGTATGTCTTAAGAGAAAGATCTTATAAAAAACTGTATCTTTTATAAAAGTATGGGAAATGCAGGTCCTTTGCCATAGAATCTTAGGCACAGCACTTATTCAATAAGCTTTTCCTAAGTCAAAATTAATAAATAAAATAACAAAGCCTGCAAGTTACCTCCAACTACCATCATTTATAAAACACAAATGCCTAAAGGACAGTTATTATCATTCACATTTATGTCATTAATGTTCCCATCAAGATCTTTGAATGTTTACCAGTCTATACACCAAACTTGGCAAGTTATATAAAAGCAACAAAGTTGACCCAATTAATGCATTGGCATTTCTAAAATTCAAGATGCCAATGATAATTTTGATTGCCACTTAAAATTATAATGTCACTTTATTTTATAATAGTAGAAGACTAGGTCTCATACATATTATGCATGCTTGGGATTTTTCTAAGATATATTAAAATTCATCTTGATTATCATTGATAAAAATGGAAAGTAGAAAATTACTCTAGAAAAATGAGGACATAATAAAATATATCAAAGAAATCACATTTCACATGGCAAGAGCATTTTCTCTTTTACTTTTAATCTAAATTTTTGTAGAATGACTCAATGCTACCTAGAAAATTAAACTGTCCGTAAGGAATACAAATCAGGGTTATTGTCATGAATTATTTTAAGATTATTATAGCTTCAGTAAGTTTCATGTGAAGGCAGTCACCCACGATTCGAAAGAAAATATTGAGAAAACAAGCTAAGTGCAAGTGTAACATTAGTGGGTATATCTCACTTCTAAACATAGAGAAAGTGTCAAGACATATTTTCATTGTAAAGTAAAATTGTTTAGGAAATTATTCTAATTTCAAAAAAGCCACAGATGTTAATGTAAAAGTTTAATAGAGCTTATTGACATGCACTGAATTGAAAGTGCGTACAATCTGGTTGAATTTTGAGATCACATATATTTCTCAATTATACAGCTTTTATGAGAAAAAAACAGATTAATAATGAAGACTGTCATCTCTTAGAGCACAAACAACAACAACCAAAAAAAACAAATTTTCCATATTTGCACTTATCCATCCAAATTTTACCTTCCCTTAGCAATAGAAGGCTTTGTTTCAAGATCCTGAACCAAACTTTCAAGTTTGCCCAAACTCTGGGAGGTCTTGAAACATAGAATTTTCTTGGTAGCCTATGGCATGTTTGTAGTAGGGCAGTGTTATGGAAAAGATTGGACTACAGCTATTTAAAGGATAAGCCTCAAATATTTGGAGCATATGTTAGTTCTTGTACCACACATCCAAGATGATGACAATTTAGTTGTATTGATTGTGCCACAATATAAGCAGAATTTTCCTCCAATCAACGCTCTTCTAACAAGGTTCACATGCCTTTTCATCTTTTTATATAAAAGCAATTGATGGCCATGTATCTAGGCCTTGACAAGTAAAGATGCTGACTGTATGGAAAATGGCAGATATTTCTCCCTTTCTGTATTCAGCACCTAGCACGATGATCAGCCCACATTTGATATTCAATAAAAATTTATTGAACTGATGTGAAAGGTGAACATAGTCTATATAAAAGGAGCAAAATTATGGTTTTTGACATTGTGCTAGAGTCAATTTTAAATAAAATGGACATTTTATTTTAGGAGAGAATTGGGAATAGTCTCACCTGCTGCATAAATGAGGCAGAATCTATACACATTTTCTGATGGCAATTTACCAAGGTTTTCTACAGCCTGAAAAATTGTGCAGATGCCTTTGATCTAAAATTCTCATCTTTAGGAATTTATAACAAGAAAGGCATGTATATGTATGTGAACATTTCCATAGTCTTCTTATAAATACAAAAAACCTCTAGAAACCATCTTCTACTTACATAAGTAGTCAAATAAAACAGCAAATTCACAGTTTAAATGTTTCTGAAGTCATTAAAAACCATGCTACTTTATGGAAATTTGTTATAAATTCAGGAAAAAATGCAGCTCAAACCATATATATATATATATATATATATATATATATATATATATATATATATATATATATATATACTGATATATATGTATATATATATATCACTGTTTTGTGCCAATGTGCATATATACATGGAAACAGATCAATGGGGCACACTCACTAAGAAGCCGGTCACCATATTTCTGATGTTACACATTAATATCTTCTTTCTCTTATATGGATTTGATAATTTTTTAACAAAAGGCATCTCTTGCTATTGAAATAGGAAAATGTAGATTTGTTTTGTTTTGTTTTGTTTTTTTGTAAAAAGCAGATGCTTGGAACAAGATAATGACAAGGCAGATGACAATCACACGATACCTATCTTCTTCTTCTGGCTAACCTCAGTGACACCGTGTCTTTACCAATACTCTATCCTTTCTAATAAGCCTCCCACCTAGTGGATAGGACGAATAAAGAATTTCAGCCATCAAGATATGCCTATTTTGTTTTCACATTTTTTATTTATTCTTTGACAATTTCACACATATACATAATGTATTTTGAGCATATTCATCTCCCCCTCTCTCACATTCTCTCTACACCCCTTCCAATCCCCAACAAATCCCCTCATATTTATTTCCAGGTCTTTTCATATTTGCTTGTGTGAGCTACTGTTTATTTAGGGTTTCTGGTATGAGCATGACTGCAAGCTTACTTACTGGAGCATGGGCAACTTACCAACACCTACATCATTGAAGAGAATGACTCTCTCTCCTCCAGCAAGCATATCCACCAAGAGCTCCTTGGAGAGGGGTGGAGCCCCATGAGTCCCCCCCATTATGGTGGAATGTTGATGGCATTTTCAAATGTACTTTGTTTGAGTTCATGCCCCCCTCACCCTTCATCTCTGCCATAATCCTGCCCCCTAACAGCGTC
Source organism: Zapus hudsonius (assembly GCA_004024765.1). Taxonomy (NCBI): domain Eukaryota; kingdom Metazoa; phylum Chordata; class Mammalia; order Rodentia; family Dipodidae; genus Zapus; species Zapus hudsonius. The sequence continues at coordinate 3,247 of PVHP010020428.1, read as the reverse complement.
CTCACTCCCTCTCCTCTCCACTTCTGTGTGACCCGTGTCCATCTGTCCTCTCTCTAACCTCACCCTCCTCAACACCAACTTTGACTTTCTCCTGGTCTCCTTTCTGAGAGTTTAGGCTTGATCCACGCCTACTCCCATTTATCTCCATATATAATCACAAGCGAGCAGTGCACGTGAGAGAGGACATGCATTCTTTTTAATGTCTGAGTTTGTTATCACTTGTCCTTAAAATTCATATCTTCACTTTTCTTTCCTTCTTTTAATTTTGATTCTTTAAGGTAGGGTCTCATTCTAGCCCAGGCTGACATGGAACTCACTTTCTCACTCGATCTGGCCTCAAACTCATATGATGCTCCTACCTCAGCTTCCTGAGTCCTTGATTTCATCATCTTTTTTTAATTTTTTAATTGACAACATACATAGATATATATATGCAATACACCATGATCATAGTTCCCTCCCACCACCTTTCTTTACCTCCTCTCATATTCCGTCTCTGCTGAGTTCCTTCTTTCCAGCTCATCCTTCTCTTATTTTTGACAATTTTTGTGTAAAAATTCCATTGTGTATCTGTCATATCCCTCCATCCTTAGACTCATTGGCTGGAGTCCAAACTGGGAAGATGCTTCTCCCAGGCACCCTCTTTAAGGATCACATGTGACTGCATTCCAGTGCCCTGCCACACTAGCTTCCGCTGTAATCTGCATTTCTGTGCTGCCTATGTGGTGATGATGGTCAGTGTTAATGGTGTTAATGGTGATATTGGGGGTTAGGATAGGTTGTTGTGATCGTGAGGCTGTTGGGGTGACCCAACAGGGGTGGTAGAACATGGGTGAGCTTTTAAAACTGTGTTTGGATCTCAAGAAACCAAAGAAGAATGTACATAATATGATACATGCTTACAATACATAGTACACAGCAAAACAGTTCATAGCACCATGTTAAAAGAAGTCCTGTGACTCCTATTATAATAAAAGACAAATAGTAAGGAGGGAAGAGTAAATAGAACACACAGAAATTCCAAGTTACCGTCCTCTCATCTTGTTCCTAATTCACCTGGTTATTTTGGGCATCATTAATTACTAAGTATCTCATTTAATTTATCTGGAAAATGAAGTTAGATTACCTACTAACATCATTTTCTCTATTGTATAATATTTTATACCTGTGATACGGGAATTTTGGGGTTCCCCTGCCAATGTAGCATCACACACCAACACACTGATAGTATGGGGATGCTCCTGGACTCTTATGAATTTTAAGAATGAAATTCACAGACCAGGGATAATAATCACCAAGATTTTATTATAGCTTAGACTTTAGGAGGGGGCTTTAGGAGAAGAGGACTTAATGGAAGGAATGAAGACAGAGCTCTTGCCCAAGGAGGCAAGACAGGGTTTGGGTAGTCCTGAATTTAGGAGAAGGAAGCAAGGCAGAGCTCTTGCCCAGGGAACTTAGGGAAGGATTTGATAGACCCACTTTGAGACTCAGGTTTCTTATGAGTCTGTGGATGGGTAGCTAGTTTAGTCAGTCTTTTCAAGTACCTGGAATCCAGATCACTGGAAAAGGGCAATCTTCCCATGAATCTTAATTTTCTAGGAAGGGAGTGGAAGGACTCCAATGGGGCAGAGGTACAGAGAGGCCAGACTCTTGTGATGTTTCAGAACTGTAATAAAATGAAATGACCTAGATTTTCCCCTACAGGCCCATGGAGAATTCCTGCATTTAGCCATAAGAAAGCTAATCACTAAGGTGTTCATCAACCTTAATCTATCGAGCTAATTTCTTTCTCCTATCACCTGCTTTTTCCAAGTTATCCAATCAGACTGGATCACCTAGGATCTACATTCACTGCCCATTTGTAAATGAAGTTTTATTAGCAGGCAAGTACATTTGTTGACATATTGCCAATGGTGATCTTATTACAAAGGAAGATCTAAGTGGCTGCAGCTAAAATTGTATAGCCAATAAAACCTAAAATATTTGTTATCTGCTCCTGTACAGGAAAACTTTACTGGCCACTTGTCTAAGCGTATATTAAATAGGATATGCTTAAGACGTATGTTCTTAGCAGGAAATATACTTCACAAATTACCGGGGTGGGGGGGAGTGGCAGTTTGGATAATTAGTGTATACTATATGCATAGGATAATGTATAGTACCCAATAAATGATGAATATGTATATACTAAATAATGGAGTGTGTCATAATAAAAGAATGAATGTGTCTTAGCCTTCATACATCACTGTTCTGTCTGTCACACCACATTCTGGAGATGTGGGATTTAAAATGTATCCAGATGGGAGGAGAACTATGTATAGTCCTCGTCCAAGTGTTGTTTATAGCATGCCCAACTGTACACAGATCTGACTGCAGAACAGGTTTGGCCCAAAGTGAATTTTTGCATGAATTTCAAATTTAGTAGCAACACGATATCTGGTCTCATCCAGAAGACAAGTGTGGACTAAGAAAAGTAGACCCTGTTCTTTCTGGAACTCACTCCTTCCAAAGATAATAGAAACAAGTAAAAATGAAAATGACTCCTCATGTTATATTCTGAGTATTATATTATACCATGTTATATTCGCATGATCTTAGTATCAATATACATTGCTTAAGATTTTTAAGATTTTTTAAGTAAGCTTTGTTTTCTTGTCTTTTTTTATAAAGTCACTAAAAAAAGGTCACCAACAATGTATTCAAGTGAAAAACTTAGGCTTATGTAGCTTGCATTTCTTATTTTTTTATATACTGGCACATTCAGTATACTTTTCCTTAAGAAAAAAAATCATTCTCTCTTCTATTTATTTTTCACTTGATAAGCAAAAGTGCATCCATCACACCATGTGTAGCAAGTATTGGGTTTTGTTCTGTTATTTATTTTCATGTCATCACAGAGGTGACAATGATGAATAGACGAGTCAGAGCTGTCTTCAGAGTCACAGCTCTACAATTTCACCAGCTTTGTGGCTCTAGGCAAGTGACTTCACCATGTCTCAATTGCTCATTTTGAAAGCATGAAGAATAAAATCAACTTTTTATCCTCATTCATGATAATAAACAAGATGACATGTTCAAAGAGATGAATACCCTTCTCTGTACTTAGTCTGCATTCAAACACAACAGTGATTCACTGTCTAATTATAGGTACTTCAATCACAATATGTACTTAAATGCTATATATTAAAGCCATATATTACAATATTATATAACATATAATATTGCAGGCATAAGAGAACACAGATTC